>JAKDEW010001244.1:0-35795 GCA_021963965.1 Artemisiospiza belli | reverse complement strand
AAAAAATCCTTCCCCAAAGTCAAAGCCATCAAAATGCAGGCAGGCCATACACCACCAAGGGCAGGCACATGCAGCAAAGCTTGCCAAAATTGATCCCCACTGAAGGCCAAAACAGAAAAGAAGGACTTACAAACACGCTGGAACGGAGACAACATCAAAGGAATTGCAATTGGAGGGGAAAAAAAGAACATTTGGGAAATTTAATGACTCTAAGAAAGTGGCCTGGGGTTTTATCAGGTGCAGTGCAAAGGACCAAAAGGTGCCAAAACTAAGCTCACAGATGTTGCAAAAGCAGGGTAAAAAGTCAAGGAGGAAGACCACAACTTAGGGGGCAAGATATGAGGGACATGGCATGAACACTTCAGAAAACAACCAAAAAAAGAAAAAATCTTTCCCAAAGTCAAAGCCATTAAAATGCAGGCAGGCCATACGCCAGCAAGTGCAGGGCACATGCAGCAAAGCTTGCCAAAATTGATCCCCACTGAAAGCCAAAACAGAAAAGAAGGACTTACAATCACGCTGGAATGGAGACAACATGAAAGGAATTCAATTTCTATGAGAAAAGAAGAAAATTTGGGAAAGTTAGTGATTCTAAGAAAATGGCCTGGGTTTATATCAGGTGCAGTGCAAAGAACCAAAAGGTGCCAAAACTAAGTTCACAGATGTTGCAAAAGCAGGGGAAAAAGACAAGGAGGAAGACACAACTTAGGGGGCAAGATGTGAGGGACATGGCATGAACACTTCCGAAAACAACCAAAAAAAGAAAAAAATCTTTCCCCAAGTCAAGCCATCAAAAGGCATGGCCTGCCATCAAGTGCAGGGACATGCACCAAAGATTCCTCTATTGGTCCCCATTGAAATCGCAAGATTCCTTTTCCCTTCCCGAAAGGAAATGAAATTTCCTTTCGGGAAGGGAAAAGGAATCTTGCGAATCCCAAAAGAAAGGCTTACAAACACTCTGGAAAGGAGATAGGTTCAAATGAAATGCAATTGAAAAAAGCAGAAAATCGGGAATTTTAGTCTCTTCATAAAAATAGGCTGTGAGGAAATCAGCTGCATTGCAAAGGACCAAAGGTGCCAAAACTAAGCTCACAGATGTTGCAAAAGCAGGGGAAAAAGTCAAGGAGGAAGACACAACTTAGGGGGCAAGATATGAGGGACATGGCATGAATAGTTAAAATAATAAAAAAAAAAAAGAAAAAATCTTTCCCAAAGTCAAAGCCATCAAAATGCAGGCAGGCCATACGCCAGCAAGGGCAGGCACATGCAGCAAAGTTTGCCAAAATTGATCCCCACTTGAAGGCCAAACAGAAAAGAAGGACCTACAAACACGCTGGAAAGGAGTCAACATCAAAGAAATTCCAATTGGAGGAGATAAAAAGAAAATTTGGGAAATTTAGTGACTCTAAGAAATGGCCTGGGTTTATATCAGGTGCAGTGCAAAGGAACAAAGATGCAAAAACTAAGCTCACAGATGTTGCAAAAGCAGGGGAAAAAGTGAAGGAGGAAGACAGAACTTAGGGAGCAAGATATGAGGGACATGGCAAGAATCCTTAAAAATAATAAAAAAATAAAAAAGAAAAAATCTTTCCCAAAGTCAAAGCCATCAAAATGCAAGCAGGCCATACACCACCAAGGGCAGGCACATGCAGCAAAGCTTGCCAAAATTGATCCCCACTGAAGGCCAAAACAGAAAAGAAGGACTTACAAACACGCTGGAATGGAGAGAGCATCAAAGGAATTGCAATTGGAGGAGAAAAAAAAAAATTGGGAAATTTAGTGACTCTAAGAAAATGGCCTGGGTTATATCAGGTGCAGTGCAAAGGACCAAAATGTGCCAAATCTAAGCTCACAAGATGTTGCAAAAGCAGGGGAAAAAGTCAAGGAGGAAGAAACAACATAGGGGGCAAGATGTGAGGGACATGGCATGAATACTTAAAATAATAAAAAAAAAAAAAAGAAAAAATCTTTCCCAAAGTCAAAGCCATCAAAATGCAGGCAGGCCATACGCCAGCAAGTGGCAGGCACATGCAGCAAAGCTTGCCAAAATTGATCCCCACTGAAGGCCAAAACAGAAAAGAAGGACTTACAAACACGCTGGAATGGAGACAACATCAAAGAAATTGCAATTGGAGGAGAAAAAAAAGAAAATTTGGGAAATTTAGTGACTCTAAGAAAATGGCCTGGGTTTATATCAGGTGCAGTGCAAAGGACCAAAAGGTGCCAAAACTAAGCTCACAGATGTTGCAAAAGCAGGGGAAAAAGACAAGGAGGAAGACACAACTTAGGGGGCAAGATGTGAGGGACATGGCATGAATACTTAAAATAATAAAAAAAAAAAAAAGAAAAAATCTTTCCCAAAGTCAAAGCCATCAAAATGCAGGCAGGCCATACACCACCAAGGGCAGGCACATGCAGCAAAGCTTGCCAAAATTGATCCCCACTGAAGGCCAGAACAGAAAAGAAGGACTTACAAACACGCTGGAATGGAGACAGCATCAAAGGAATTGCACTTGGTGAGAAAAAGAAAAATTGGGAAATTTAATGACTCTTAGAAAGCGGCCTGGTGTTTTTATCAGGTGCAGTGCAAAGGACCAAAATGTGCCAAATCCTAAGCTTACAGATGTTGCAAAAGCAGGGGGAAAAGTCAAGGAGGAAGAAACAACTTAGGGGGCAAGATGTGAGGGACATGGCATGAATACTTAAAACAAAAAAAAAAAAAAGAAAAAAATCTTCCCCAAAGTCAAAGCATCAAAATGCAGGCAGGCCATACGCCACCAAGGGCAGGCACATGCAGCAAAGCTTGCCAAAATTGATCCCCACTGAAGGCCAAAACAGAAAAGAAGGACTTACAAAACACGCTGGAATGGAGACAACATGAAAGGAATTCAATTTCTATGAGAACAAAAAGAAAATTTGGGTAAGTAGTGATTCTAAGAAAATGGCCTGGGTTTATATCAGGTGCAGTGCAAAGGACCAAAAGGTGCCAAAACTAAGCTCACAGATGTTGCAAAAGCAGGGGAAAAAGACAAGGAAGAAGACACAACTTAGGGGGCAAGATGTGAGGGGACATGGGCATGAATACTTAAAATAATAAAAAAAAAAAAAAAAGAAAAAATCTTTCCCAAAGTCAAAGCCATCAAAATGCAGGCAGGCCATACGGCCAGCAAGTGCAGGCACATGCAGCAAAGCTTGCCAAAATTGATCCCCACTGAAGGCCAAAACAGAAAAGAAGGGACTTACAAACACGCTGGAATGGAGGACAACATGAAAGCAATTCAATTTCTATGAGAAAAAAAGAAAATTTGGGTAAGTTAGTGATTCTAAGGAAAATGGCCTGGGTTTATATCAGGTGCAGCTGCAAAGACCAAAAGGTGCCAAAACTAAGCTCACAAGATGTTGCAAAAGCAGGGGAAAAAGTCAAGGAGGAAGACACAACTTAGGGGGCAAGATGTGAGGGACATGGCATGAATGCTTAAAATAATAAAAAAAAAAAAAAAAGAAAAAAATCTTTCCCAAAGTCAAAGCCATCAAAATGCAGGCAGGCCATACCGCCCAGCAAGTGCAGGCACATGCAGCAAAGCTTGCCAAAATTGATCCCCACTGAAGGCCAAAACAGAAAAGAAGGACTTAAAAAACACGCTGGAATGGAGACACCATCAAAGGATTTGCAATAGGAGAAGAAAAAAAGAAAATTGGGGAAATTTATGACTCTTAGAAAGTGGCCTGGGGTTTATATCAGGTGCAGTGCAAAGGACCAAAAGATGCAAAAACTAAGCTCACAGATGTTGCAAAAGCAGGGGAAAAATTGTAAGGAGGCAGACACAACTTAGCGAGGAAGATATGAGGGACATGGCTTGAGTACTTAAAACAAAAAAAAAAAAAAAAAAAAGAAAAAATCTTTCCCCAAAGTCAAAGCCATCAAAATGCAGGCAGGCCATACGCCAGCAAGTGCAGGCACATGCAGCAAAGTTTGCCAAAATTGATCCCCACTGAAGGCCAAACAGAAAAGAAGGACTTACAAACACGCTGGAATGGATACAACATCAAAGGAATTGCAATTGGAGGAGAAAAATGAAAATTACGGAAATTACTGACTCTAAGAAAATGGCCCTGGGTTTATATCAGGTGCAGTGCAAAGGACCAAAAGGTGCCAAAACTAAGCTCACAGATGTTGCAAAAGCAGGGGAAAAAGACAAGGAGGAAGACACAACTTAGGGGGGCAAGATGTGAGGGACATGGCATGAATACTTCCGAAAACAACCAAAAAAAGAAAAAAATCTTTCCCAAAGTCAAAGCCATCAAAAGGCATGGCCTTGCCCATCAAGTGCAGGGACATGCACCAAAGATTCCTCTATTGGTCCCCCATTGAAATCGCAAGATTCCTTTTCCCTTCCCGAAAGGAAATGAAATTTCCTTTCGGGAAGGGAAAAGGAATCTTGCGAATCCCAAAAGAAAGACTTACAAACACACTGCAAAGGAGATAAGTTCAAATGAAATGCAATTGAAAAAAGCAGAAAATCGGGAATTTTAGTCTCTTCAAAAAATAGGCTGTGAGGAAATCAGCTGCATTGCAAAGGACCAAAAGCTGCCCAAAAACTAAGCTCACAGATGTTGCAAAAGCAGGGGAAAAAGTCAAGGAGGAAGACACAACTTAGGGGGCAAGATGTGAGGGACATGGCATGAATACTTAAAACAAAAAAAAAAAAAAAAAAGAAAAAATCTATCCCAAAGTCAAAGCCATCAAAATGCAGGCAGGCCATACGCCACAAAGGGCAGGCACATGCAGCAAAGCTTGCCAAAATTGATCCCCACTGAAGGCCAAAACAGAAAAGAAGGACTTACAAACACGCTGGAATGGAGACAACATCAAAGGATTTGCAATTGGAGGAGAAAAAAAAGAAAATTTGGGTAAGTTAGTGATTCTAAGAAAATGGCCTGGGTTTATATCAGGTGCAGTGCAAAGGACCAAAAGGTGCCAAAACTAAGCTCACAGATGTTGCAAAAGCAGGGGAAAAAGTCAAGGAGGAAGACACAACTTAGGGGGCAAGATATGAGGGACATGGCATGAATACCTAAAATAATAAAAAAAAAAAAGACAAAATCTTTCCCAAAGTCAAAGCCATCAAAATGCAGGGCAGGCCAAACGCCAGCAAGGGCAGGCACATGCAGCAAAGCTTGCCAAAATTGATCCCCACTGAAGGCCAAAACAGAAAAGAAGGACTTACAAACACGCTGAATGGAGACACCATCAAAGGAATTGCAATTGGAGGAGAAAAAAAGAAAATTTGGGAAATTACTGACTCTAAAAAAATGGCGTGGTTTCTATCACGTGCATTGCAAAGGACCAAAAAGGTGCCAAAACTAAGCTCACAGATGTTGCAAAAGCAGGGGAAAAAGTCAAGGAGGAAGACACAACTTAGGGGGCAAGATATGAGGGACATGGCATGAATACTTAAAACAAAAAAAAAAAAAAAAGAAAAAATCTTTCCCAAAGTCAAAGCCATCAAAATGCAGGCAGGCCATAGCCAGCAAGTGCAGGCACATGCAGCAAAGCTTGCCCAAAATTGATCCCCACTGAAGGCCCAAAACAGAAAAGAAGACTTACAAACACGCTGGAATGGAGACACCATCAAAGGAATTGCAATTGGAGGAGAAAAAAAGAAAATTTGGGAAATTTAGTGACTCTTAGAAAGTGGCCTGGGATTTTAGCAGGTGCAGTGCAAAGGACCAAAAGGTGCCAAAACTAAGCTCACAGATGTTGCAAAAGCAGGGGAAAAATTGAAGGAGGAAGACACAACTTAGGGAGCAAGATATGAGGGACATGGCAAAGAAAAAATCCTTCCCAAAGTCAAAGCCATCAAAATGCAGGCAGGCCATACGCCAGCAAGTGCAGGCACATGCAGCAAAGTTTGCCAAAATTGATCCCCACTGAAGGCCAAAACAGAAAAGAAGGACTTACAAACACGCTGGAATGGAGACAACATCAAAGGATTTGCAATTGGAGGAGAAAAAAAGAAAATTTGGGAAATTACTGACTCTAAGAAAATGGCCTGGGTTTATATCAGGTGCAGTGCAAAGGACCAAAAGGTGCCAAAACTAAGCTCACAGATGTTGCAAAAGCAGGGGAAAAAGACAAGGAGGAAGACACAACTTAGGGGGCAAGATGTGAGGGACATGGCATGAACACTTCAGAAAACAACCAAAAAAAGAAAAAAATCTTTCCCAAAGTCAAAGCCATCAAAATGCAGGCAGGCCATACACCACCAAGGGCAGGCACATGCAGCAAAGCTTGCCAAAATTGATCCCCACTGAAGGCCAAAACAGAAAAGAAGGACTTACAAACACGCTGGAATGGAGACAGCATCAAAGGAATTGCAATTGGAGGAGAAAAAAAAAATTGGGAAATTTAGTGACTCTAACAAAATGGCCTGGGTTTATATCAGGTGCAGTGCAAAGGACCAAAAGGTGCCAAAACTAAGCTCACAGATGTTGCAAAAGCAGGGGAAAAAGTCAAGGAGGAAGACACAACTTAGGGGGCAAGATGTGAGGGACAATGGCATGAACACTTCAGAAAACAACCAAAAAAAGAAAAAAATCTTTCCCAAAGTCAACGCCATCAAATGCCACGGCTGCCATCAAGTGCAGGGACATGCACCAAAGATTCCTCTATTGGTCCCAATTGAAATCGCAAGATTCCTTTTCCCTTCCCGAAAGGAAATGAAATTTCCTTTCGGGAAGGGAAAAGGAATCTTGCGAATCCCAAAAGAAAGGCTTACAAAACACTCTGGAAAGGAGATAGGTTCAAATGAAATGCAATTGAAAAAAGCAGAAAATCGGGAATTTTAGTCCTCTTCAAAAAATAGGCTGTGAGGAAATCACGCTGCATTGCAAAGGACCAAAAGGTGTCAAAACTAAGCTCACAGATGTTGCAAAAGCAGGGGAAAAAGTCAAGGAGGAAGACACAACTTAGGGGGCAAGATGTGAGGGACATGGCATGAATACTTAAAACAAAAAAAAAAAAAAAAGAGAAAAAATCTTTTCCAAAGTCAAAGCCATCAAAATGCAGGCAGGCCATACACCACCAAGGGCAGGCACATGCAGCAAAGCTTGCCAAAATTGATCCCCACTGAAGGCCAAAACAGAAAAGAAGGACCTACAAACACGCTGGAATGGAGACACCATCAAAGGATTTGCACTTGGAGGAGAAAAAAGAAAATTTGGGAAATTTAGTGACTCTAAGAAAATGGCCTGGGTTTATATCAGGTGCAGTGCAAAGGACCAAAAGATGCCAAAACTAAGCTCACAGATGTTGCAAAAGCAGGGGAAAAAGTCAAGGACGAAGAAACAACTTAGGGGGCAAGATGTGAGGGACATGGCATGAATACTTAAAATAATAAAAAAAAAAAAAAAGAAAAAATCTTTCCCAAAGTCAAAGCCATCAAAATGCAGGCAGGCCATACGCCAGCAAGTGCAGGCACATGCAGCAAAGCTTGCCAAAATTGATCCCCACTGAAGGCCAAAACAGAAAAGAAGGACTTACAAACACGCTGGAATGGAGACAACATCAAAGGAATTGCAATTGGAGGAGAAAAAAAGAAAATTTGGGAAATTTATGACTCTTAGAAAGTGGCCTGGGGTTTATATCAGGTGCAGTGCAAAGGACCAAAAGATGCAAAAACTAAGCTCACAGATGTTGCAAAAGCTGGGGAAAAAGTCAAGGAGAAAGACACAACTTAGGGGGCAAGATATGAGGGACATGGCATGAATACTTAAAACAATAAAAAAAAAAAAAAAAAGAAAAAAGACTTTCCCAAAGTCAAAGCCATCAAAATGCAGGCAGGCCATACGCCAGCAAGTGCAGGCACATGCAGCAAAGCTTGCCAAAATTGATCCCCACTGAAGGCCAAAACAGAAAAGAAGGACCTACAAACACGCTGGAATGGAGACAACATCAAAGGAATTGCAATTGGAGGAGAAAAAAAGAAATTTGGGAAATATAGTGACTCTTAGAAAGTGGCCTGGATTTTAGCAGGTGCAGTGCAAAGGACCAAAAGGTGCCAAAACTAAGCTCACAGATGTTGCAAAAGCAGGGGGAAAAAGTCAAGGAGGAAGACACAACTTAGGGGGCAAGATATGAGGGACATGGCATGAATACTTAAAACAAAAAAAAAAAAAAAAAAAAATCTTTCCCAAAGTCAAAGCCATCAAAATGCAGGCAGGCCATACGCCAGCAAGTGCAGGCACATGCAGCAAAGCTTGCCAAAATTGATCCCCACTGAAGGCCAAAACAGAAAAGAAGGACCTACAAACACGCTGGAATGGAGACACCATCAAAGGAATTGCAATTGGAGGAGAAAAAAAGAAAATTTGGGAAATTTATGACTCTTAGAAAGTGGCCTGGGGTTTATATGAGGTGCAGTGCAAAGGACCAAAAGATGCCAAAACTAAGCTCACAGATGTTGCAAAAGCAGGGGAAAAAGTGAAGGAGGAAGACACAACTTAGGGAGCAAGATATGAGGGACATGGCAAAGAAAAAAAATCCTTCCCAAAGTCAAAGCCATCAAAATGCAGGCAGGCCTACGCCAGCAAGTGCAGGCACATGCAGCAAAGTTTTGCCAAAATTGATCCCCACTGAAGGCCAAAACAGAAAAGAAGGACTTACAAACACGCTGGAATGGATACAACATCAAAGGATTTGCATTGGAGGAGAAAAAAAGAAAATTAGGGAAATTACTGACTCCTAAAAAAATGGCCTGGGTTTCTATCAGGTGCAGTGCAAAGGACCAAAAGGTGCCAAAACTAAGCTCACAGATGTTGCAAAAGCAGGGGAAAAAGACAAGGAGGAAGACACAACTTAGGGGGCAGATGTGAGGGACATGGCATGAACACTTCAGAAAACAACCAAAAAAAGAAAAAAATCTTTCCCAAAGTCAAAGCCATCAAATGCAGGCAGGCCATACACCACCAAGGGCAGGCACATGCAGCAAAGCTTGCCAAAATTGATCCCCACTGAAGGCCCAAAACAGAAAAGAAGGACTTACAAACACGCTGGAATGGAGACAGCATCTAAGGAATTGCAATTGGAGGAGAAAAAAAGAAATTTGGGAAATTTAGTGACTCTAAGAAAATGGCCTGGGTTTATATCAGGTGCAGTGCAAAGGACCAAAAGATGCAAAAACTAAGCTCACAGATGTTGCAAAAGCAGGGGAAAAATTGAAGGAGGAAGACACAACTTAGGGAGCAAGATATGAGGGACATGGCATGAGTACTTAAAATATTAAAAAAAAAAAAAAAAAAAAGAAAAAATCCTTCCCAAAGTCAAAGCCATCAAAATGCAGGCAGGCCATACGCCAGCAAGTGCAGGCACATGCAGCAAAGTTTGCCAAAATTGATCCCCACTGAAGGCCAAAACAGAAAAGAAGGACTTACAAACACGCTGGAATGGAGACACCATCAAAGGATTTGCAATTGGAGAAGAAAAAAAGAAAATTTGGGAAATTTAATGACTCTAAGGAAATGGCCTGGGTTTATATCAGGTGCAGTGCAAAGGACCAAAAGATGCCAAAACTAAGCTCACAGATGTTGCAAAAGCAGGGGAAAAAGTCAAGGAGGAAGACACAACTTAGGGGGCAAGATGTGAGGGACATGGCATGAACACTTCCGAAAACAACCAAAAAAAGAAAAAAATCTTTCCCAAAGTCAAAGCCATCAAAAGGCATGGCCTGCCATCAAGTGCAGGGACATGCACCAAAGATTCCTCTATTGGTCCCCATTGAAATTGCAAGATTCCTTTTCCCTTCCCGAAAGGAAATGAAATTTCCTTTCGGGAAGGGAAAAGGAATCTTGCGAATCCCAAAAGAAAGACTTACAAACACTCTGGAAAGGAGATAGGTTCAAATGAAATGCAATTGAAAAAAGCAGAAAATCGGGAATTTTACTCTCTTCAAAAAATAGGCTGTGAGGAAATCAGCTGCATTGCAAAGGACCAAAAGGTGCCAAAACTAAGCTCACAGATGTTGCAAAAGCAGGGGAAAAAGTCAAGGAGGAAGACACAACTTAGGGGGCAAGATATGAGGGACATGGCATGAATACCTAAAATAATAAAAAAAAAAAAGACAAAATCTTTCCCAAAGTCAAAGCCATCAAAATGCAGGCAGGCCATACGCCAGCAAGGGCAGGCACATGCAGCAAAGCTTGCCAAAATTGATCCCCACTGAAGGCCAAAACAGAAAAGAAGGACTTACAAACACGCTGGAATGGAGACACCATCAAAGGAATTGCAATTGGAGGAGAAAAAAAGAAAATTTGGGAAATTACTGACTCTAAAAAAATGGCGTGGGTTTCTATCACGTGCATTGCAAAGGACCAAAAGGTGCCAAAACTAAGCTCACAGATGTTGCAAAAGCAGGGGAAAAAGTCAAGGAGGAAGACACAACTTAGGGGGCAAGATATGAGGGACATGGCATGAATACTTAAAACAAAAAAAAAAAAAAAAGAAAAAATCTTTCCCAAAGTCAAAGCCATCAAAATGCAGGCAGGCCATAGGCCAGCAAGTGCAGGCACATGCAGCAAAGCTTGCCAAAATTGATCCCCACTGAAGGCCAAAACAGAAAAGAAGGACTTACAAACACGCTGGAATGGAGACACCATCAAAGGAATTGCAATTGGAGGAGAAAAACAGAAAATTTGGGAAATTTATGACTCTTAGAAAGTGGCCTGCGGTTTATATCAGGTGCAGTGCAAAGGACCAAAAGATGCAAACCTAAGCTCACAGATGTTGCAAAAGCAAGGGAAAAAGTCAAGGAGGAAGACACAACTTAGGGGGCAAGATATGAGGGACATGGCATGAATACTTAAAATAATAAAAAAAAAAAAAAAAGAAAAAATCTTTCCCAAAGTCAAAGCCATCAAAATGCAGGCAGGCCATACGCCAGCAAGTGCAGGCACATGCAGCAAAGCTTGCCAAAATTGATCCCCACTGAAGGCCAAAACAGAAAAGAAGGACCTACAAACACACTGGAATGGAGACAACATCAAAGGAATTGCAATTGGAGGAGAAAAAAAGAAAATTTGGGAAATTTAGTGACTCTTAGAAAGTGGCCTGGGATTTTAGCAGGTGCAGTGCAAAGGACCAAAAGGTGCCAAAACTAAGCTCACAGATGTTGCAAAAGCAGGGGAAAAAGTCAAGGAGGAAGACACAACTTAGGGAGCAAGATATGAGGGACATGGCATGAATACTTAAAACAAAAAAAATAAAAAAAGAAAAAATCTTTCCCAAAGTCAAAGCCATCAAAATGCAGGCAGGCCATACGCCACCAAGGGCAGGCACATGCAGCAAAGTTTGCCAAAATTGATCCCCACTGAAGGCCAAAACAGAAAAGAAGGACCTACAAACACGCTGGAATGGAGTCAACATCAAAGGATTTGCAATTGGAGGAGAAAAAAAGAAAATTTGGGAAATTTAGTGACTCTAAGAAAATGGCCTGGGTTTATATCAGGTGCAGTGCAAAGGACCAAAAGATGCAAAAACTAAGCTCACAGATGTTGCAAAAGCAGGGGAAAAATTGAAGGAGGAAGACACAACTTAGGGAGCAAGATATGAGGGACATGGCAAAGAAAAAATCCTTCCCAAAGTCAAAGCCATCAAAATGCAGGCAGGCCATACGCCAGCAAGTGCAGGCACATGCAGCAAAGTTTGCCAAAATTGATCCCCACTGAAGGCCAAAACAGAAAAGAAGGACTTACAAACACGCTGGAATGGAGACAACATCAAAGGATTTGCAATTGGAGGAGAAAAAAAGAAAATTTGGGAAATTACTGACTCTAAGAAAATGGCCTGGGTTTATATCAGGTGCAGTGCAAAGGACCAAAAGGTGCCAAAACTAAGCTCACAGATGTTGCAAAAGCAGGGGAAAAAGACAAGGAGGAAGACACAACTTAGGGGGCAAGATGTGAGGGACATGGCATGAACACTTCAGAAAACAACCAAAAAAAGAAAAAAATCTTTCCCAAAGTCAAAGCCATCAAAATGCAGGCAGGCCATACACCACCAAGGGCAGGCACATGCAGCAAAGCTTGCCAAAATTGATCCCCACTGAAGGCCAAAACAGAAAAGAAGGACTTACAAACACGCTGGAATGGAGACAGCATCAAAGGAATTGCAATTGGAGGAGAAAAAAAAAAATTGGGAAATTTAGTGACTCTAACAAAATGGCCTGGGTTTATATCAGGTGCAGTGCAAAGGACCAAAAGATGCCAAAACTAAGCTCACAGATGTTGCAAAAGCAGGGGAAAAAGTCAAGGAGGAAGACACAACTTAGGGGGCAAGATGTGAGGGACATGGCATGAACACTTCAGAAAACAACCAAAAAAAGAAAAAAATCTTTCCCAAAGTCAACGCCATCAAATGCCACGGCCTGCCATCAAGTGCAGGGACATGCACCAAAGATTCCTCTATTGGTCCCAATTGAAATCGCAAGATTCCTTTTCCCTTCCCGAAAGGAAATGAAATTTCCTTTCGGGAAGGGAAAAGGAATCTTGCGAATCCCAAAAGAAAGGCTTACAAACACTCTGGAAAGGAGATAGGTTCAAATGAAATGCAATTGAAAAAAGCAGAAAATCGGGAATTTTAGTCTCTTCAAAAAATAGGCTGTGAGGAAATCAGCTGCATTGCAAAGGACCAAAAGGTGTCAAAACTAAGCTCACAGATGTTGCAAAAGCAGGGGAAAAAGTCAAGGAGGAAGACACAACTTAGGGGGCAAGATGTGAGGGACATGGCATGAATACTTAAAACAAAAAAAAAAAAAAAAAAGAAAAAATCTTTTCCAAAGTCAAAGCCATCAAAATGCAGGCAGGCCATACACCACCAAGGGCAGGCACATGCAGCAAAGCTTGCCAAAATTGATCCCCACTGAAGGCCAAAACAGAAAAGAAGGACCTACAAACACGCTGGAATGGAGACACCATCAAAGGATTTGCAATTGGAGGAGAAAAAAAGAAAATTTGGGAAATTTAGTGACTCTAAGAAAATGGCCTGGGTTTATATCAGGTGCAGTGCAAAGGACCAAAAGATGCCAAAACTAAGCTCACAGATGTTGCAAAAGCAGGGGAAAAAGTCAAGGACGAAGAAACAACTTAGGGGGCAAGATGTGAGGGACATGGCATGAATACTTAAAATAATAAAAAAAAAAAAAAAGAAAAAATCTTTCCCAAAGTCAAAGCCATCAAAATGCAGGCAGGCCATACGCCAGCAAGTGCAGGCACATGCAGCAAAGCTTGCCAAAATTGATCCCCACTGAAGGCCAAAACAGAAAAGAAGGACTTACAAACACGCTGGAATGGAGACAACATGAAAGGAATTCAATTTCTATGAGAAAAAGAGAAAATTTGGGTAAGTTAGTGATTCTAAGAAAATGGCCTGGGTTTATATCAGGTGCAGTGCAAAGGACCAAAAGATGCCAAAACTAAGCTCACAGATGTTGCAAAAGCAGGGGAAAAAGACAAGGAGGAAGACACAACTTAGGGGGCAAGATGTGAGGGACATGGCATGAACACTTCAGAAAACAACCAAAAAAAGAAAAAAAATTTTTCCCAAAGTCAAAGCCATCAAAAGGCATGGCCTGCCATCAAGTGCAGGGACATGCACCAAAGATTCCTCTATTGGTCCCCATTGAAATCGCAAGATTCCTTTTCCCTTCCCGAAAGGAAATGAAATTTCCTTTCGGGAAGGGAAAAGGAATCTTGCGAATCCCAAAAGAAAGGCTTACAAACACTCTGGAATGGAGATAGGTTCAAATGAAATGCAATTGAAAAAAGCAGAAAATTGGGAATTTTAGTCTCTTCAAAAAATAGGCTGTAAGGAAATCAGCTGCATTTCAAAGGAACAAAAAGTGCCAAAACTAAGCTCACAGATGTTGCAAAAGCAGGGGAAAAAGTGAAGGAGAAAGACACAACTTAGGGAGCAAGATATGAGCGACATGGCATGAAAACTTAAAACAAAAAAAAAAAAAAAAAAGAAAAAAAACTTTCCCAAAGTCACAGCCATCAAAATGCAGGCAGGCCATACGCCACCAAGGGCAGGCACATGCAGCAAAGCTTGCCAAAATTGATCCCCACTGAAGGCAAAAACAGAAAAGAAGGACTTACAAACACGCTGGAATGGAGACAACATCAAAGAAATTGCAATTGGAGGAGAAAAAAAGAAAATTTGGGAAATTTAGTGACTCTAAGAAAGTGGCCTGGGGTTTATATCAGGTGCAGTGCAAAGGACCAAAAGATGCAAAAACTAAGCTCACAGATGTTGCAAAAGCAGGGGAAAAAGTGAAGGAGGAAGACAAAACTTAGGGGGCAAGATGTGAGGGAAATGGCATGAATACTTAAAATAATAAAAAAAAAAAAAAGAAAAAATCTTTCCCAAAGTCAAAGCCATCAAAATGCAGGCAGGCCATAGGCCAGCAAGTGCAGGCACATGCAGCAAAGCTTGCCAAAATTGATCCCCACTGAAGGCCAAAACAGAAAAGAAGGACTTACAAACACGCTGGAATGGAGACACCATCAAAGGAATTGCAATTGGAGGAGAAAAAAAGAAAATTTGGGAAATTTATGACTCTTAGAAAGTGGCCTGGGGTTTATATCAGGTGCAGTGCAAAGGACCAAAAGATGCAAAAACTAAGCTCACAGATGTTGCAAAAGCAGGGGAAAAAGTGAAGGAGGAAGACACATCTTAGGGAGCAAGATATGAGGGACATGGCATGAGTACTTAAAATAAAAAAAAAAAAAAAAAAAAAGAAAAAATCCTTCCCAAAGTCAAAGCCATCAAAATGCAGGCAGGCCATACGCCAGCAAGTGCAGGCACATGCAGCAAAGCTTGCCAAAATTGATCCCCACTGAAGGCCAAAACAGAAAAGAAGGACTTACAAACACGCTGGAATGGAGACAACATCAAAGGATTTGCAATTGGAGAAGAAAAAAAGAAAATTTGGGAAATTTAGTGACTCTAAGAAAATGGCCTGGGTTTATATCAGGTGCAGTGCAAAGGACCAAAAGATGCCAAAAATAAGCTCACAGATGTTGCAAAAGCAGGGGAAAAAGTCAAGGAGGAAGACACAACTTAGGGGGCAAGATGTGAGGGACATGGCATGAATACTTCCGAAAACAACCAAAAAAAGAAAAAAATCTTTCCCAAAGTCAAAGCCATCAAAAGGCATGGCCTGCCATCAAGTGCAGGGACATGCACCAAAGATTCCTCTATTGGTCCCCATTGAAATTGCAAGATTCCTTTTCCCTTCCCGAAAGGAAATGAAATTTCCTTTCGGGAAGGGAAAAGGAATCTTGCGAATCCCAAAAGAAAGACTTACAAACACTCTGGAAAGGAGATAGGTTCAAATGAAATGCAATTGAAAAAAGCAGAAAATCGGGAATTTTAGTCTCTTCAAAAAATAGGCTGTGAGGAAATCAGCTGCATTGCAAAGGACCAAAAGGTGCCAAAACTAAGCTCACAGATGTTGCAAAAGCAGGGGAAAAAGTCAAGGAGGAAGACACAACTTAGGGAGCAAGATATGAGGGACATGGCAAGAATCCTTAAAATAATAAAAAAAAAAAAGACAAAATCTTTCCCAAAGTCAAAGCCATCAAAATGCAGGCAGGCCATACGCCAGCAAGGGCAGGCACATGCAGCAAAGCTTGCCAAAATTGATCCCCACTGAAGGCCAAAACAGAAAAGAAGGACTTACAAACACGCTGGAATGGAGACACCATCAAAGGAATTGCAATTGGAGGAGAAAAAAAGAAAATTTGGGAAATTACTGACTCTAAAAAAATGGCGTGGGTTTCTATCACGTGCATTGCAAAGGACCAAAAGGTGCCAAAACTAAGCTCACAGATGTTGCAAAAGCAGGGGAAAAAGTCAAGGAGGAAGACACAACTTAGGGGGCAAGATATGAGGGACATGGCATGAATACTTAAAACAAAAAAAAAAAAAAAAGAAAAAATCTTTCCCAAAGTCAAAGCCATCAAAATGCAGGCAGGCCATAGGCCAGCAAGGGCAGGCACATGCAGCAAAGCTTGCCAAAATTGATCCCCACTGAAGGCCAAAACAGAAAAGAAGGACTTACAAACACGCTGGAATGGAGACAACATCAAAGGAATTGCAATTGGAGGAGAAAAAAAGAACATTTGGGAAATTTATGACTCTTAGAAAGTGGCCTGGGGTTTATATCAGGTGCAGTGCAAAGGACCAAAAGATGCAAAAACTAAGCTCACAGATGTTGCAAAAGCAGGGGAAAAAGTGAAGGAGGAAGACACAACTTAGGGGGCAAGATATGAGGGACATGGCATGAATACTTAAAATAATAAAAAAAAAAAAAAAGAAAAAATCTTTCCCAAAGTCAAAGCCATCAAAATGCAGGCAGGCCATACGCCAGCAAGTGCAGGCACATGCAGCAAAGTTTGCCAAAATGGATCCCCACTGAAGGCCAAAACAGAAAAGAAGGACTTACGAACACGCTGGAATGGAGACACCATCAAAGGATTTGTAATTGGAGAAGAAAAAAAGAAAATTTGGGAAATTTAGTGACTCTAAGAAAATGGCCTGGTTTATATCAGGTGCAGTGCAAAGGACCAAAAGATGCCAAAACTAAGCTCACAGATGTTGCAAAAGCAGGGGAAAAAGTCAAGGAGGAAGACACAACTTAGGGGGCAAGATATGAGGGACATGGCATGAATACTTCCGAAAACAACCAAAAAAAGAAAAAAATCTTTCCCAAAGTCAAAGCCATCAAAAGGCATGGCCTGCCATCAAGTGCAGGGACATGTACCAAAGATTCCTCTATTGGTCCCCATTGAAATCGCAAGATTCCTTTTCCTTTCCGAAAGGAAATGAAATTTCCTTTCGGGAAGGGAAAAGGAATCTTGCGAATCCCAAAAGAAAGGCTTACAAACACTCTGGAAAGGAGATAGGTTCAAATGAAATGCAATTGAAAAAAGCAGAAAATCGGGAATTTTAGTCTCTTCAAAAAATAGGCTGTGAGGAAATCAGCTGCATTGCAAAGGACCAAAAGGTGCCAAAACTAAGCTCACAGATGTTGCAAAAGCAGGGGAAAAAGTCAAGGAGGAAGACACAACTTAGGGGGCAAGATATGAGGGACATGGCATGAATACCTAAAATAATAAAAAAAAAAAGACAAAATCTTTCCCAAAGTCAAAGCCATCAAAATGCAGGCAGGCCATACGCCAGCAAGGGCAGGCACATGCAGCAAAGCTTGCCAAAATTGATCCCCACTGAAGGCCAAAACAGAAAAGAAGGACTTACAAACACGCTGGAATGGAGACACCATCAAAGGAATTGCAATTGGAGGAGAAAAAAAGAAAATTTGGGAAATTACTGACTCTAAAAAAATGGCGTGGGTTTCTATCACGTGCATTGCAAAGGACCAAAAGGTGCCAAAACTAAGCTCACAGATGTTGCAAAAGCAGGGGAAAAAGTCAAGGAGGAAGACACAACTTAGGGGGCAAGATATGAGGGACATGGCCTGAATACTTAAAACAAAAAAAAAAAAAAAAAAAGAAAAAATCTTTCCCAAAGTCAAAGCCATCAAAATGCAGGCAGGCCATAGGCCAGCAAGTGCAGGCACATGCAGCAAAGCTTGCCAAAATTGATCCCCACTGAAGGCCAAAACAGAAAAGAAGGACTTACAAACACGCTGGAATGGAGACAACATCAAAGGAATTGCAATTGGAGGAGAAAAAAAGAAAATTTGGGAAATTTATGACTCTTAGAAAGTGGCCTGGGGTTTATATCAGGTGCAGTGCAAAGGACCAAAAGATGCAAAAACTAAGCTCACAGATGTTGCAAAAGCTGGGGAAAAAGTCAAGGAGGAAGACACAACTTAGGGGGCAAGATATGAGGGACATGGCATGAATACTTAAAACAATAAAAAAAAAAAAAAAAAGAAAAAAAACTTTCCCAAAGTCAAAGCCATCAAAATGCAGGCAGGCCATACGCCAGCAAGGGCAGGCACATGCAGCAAAGCTTGCCAAAATTGATCCCCACTGAAGGCCAAAACAGAAAAGAAGGACCTACAAACACGCTGGAATGGAGACAACATCAAAGGAATTGCAATTGGAGGAGAAAAAAAGTAAATTTGGGAAATTTAGTGACTCTTAGAAAGTGGCCTGGGATTTTAGCAGGTGCAGTGCAAAGGACCAAAAGGTGCCAAAACTAAGCTCACAGATGTTGCAAAAGCAGGGGAAAAAGTCAAGGAGGAAGACACAACTTAGGGGGCAAGATATGAGGGACATGGCATGAATACTTAAAACAAAAAAAAAAAAAAAAAAAAAAATCTTTCCCAAAGTCAAAGCCATCAAAATGCAGGCAGGCCATACGCCAGCAAGTGCAGGCACATGCAGCAAAGCTTGCCAAAATTGATCCCCACTGAAGGCCAAAACAGAAAAGAAGGACCTACAAACACGCTGGAATGGAGACACCATCAAAGGAATTGCAATTGGAGGAGAAAAAAAGAAAATTTGGGAAATTTATGACTCTTAGAAAGTGGCCTGGGGTTTATATGAGGTGCAGTGCAAAGGACCAAAAGATGCCAAAACTAAGCTCACAGATGTTGCAAAAGCAGGGGAAAAAGTGAAGGAGGAAGACACAACTTAGGGAGCAAGATATGAGGGACATGGCAAAGAAAAAATCCTTCCCAAAGTCAAAGCCATCAAAATGCAGGCAGGCCATACGCCAGCAAGTGCAGGCACATGCAGCAAAGTTTGCCAAAATTGATCCCCACTGAAGGCCAAAACAGAAAAGAAGGACTTACAAACACGCTGGAATGGATACAACATCAAAGGATTTGCAATTGGAGGAGAAAAAAAGAAAATTAGGGAAATTACTGACTCTAAAAAAATGGCCTGGGTTTCTATCAGGTGCAGTGCAAAGGACCAAAAGGTGCCAAAACTAAGCTCACAGATGTTGCAAAAGCAGGGGAAAAAGACAAGGAGGAAGACACAACTTAGGGGGCAAGATGTGAGGGACATGGCATGAACACTTCAGAAAACAACCAAAAAAAGAAAAAAATCTTTCCCAAAGTCAAAGCCATCAAAATGCAGGCAGGCCATACACCACCAAGGGCAGGCACATGCAGCAAAGCTTGCCAAAATTGATCCCCACTGAAGGCCAAAACAGAAAAGAAGGACTTACAAACACGCTGGAATGGAGACAGCATCTAAGGAATTGCAATTGGAGGAGAAAAAAAGAAAATTTGGGAAATTTAGTGACTCTAAGAAAATGGCCTGGGTTTATATCAGGTGCAGTGCAAAGGACCAAAAGATGCAAAAACTAAGCTCACAGATGTTGCAAAAGCAGGGGAAAAATTGAAGGAGGAAGACACAACTTAGGGAGCAAGATATGAGGGACATGGCATGAGTACTTAAAATAATAAAAAAAAAAAAAAAAAAAAGAAAAAATCCTTCCCAAAGTCAAAGCCATCAAAATGCAGGCAGGCCATACGCCAGCAAGTGCAGGCACATGCAGCAAAGTTTGCCAAAATTGATCCCCACTGAAGGCCAAAACAGAAAAGAAGGACTTACAAACACGCTGGAATGGAGACACCATCAAAGGATTTGCAATTGGAGAAGAAAAAAAGAAAATTTGGGAAATTTAATGACTCTAAGGAAATGGCCTGGGTTTATATCAGGTGCAGTGCAAAGGACCAAAAGATGCCAAAACTAAGCTCACAGATGTTGCAAAAGCAGGGGAAAAAGTCAAGGAGGAAGACACAACTTAGGGGGCAAGATGTGAGGGACATGGCATGAACACTTCCGAAAACAACCAAAAAAAGAAAAAAATCTTTCCCAAAGTCAAAGCCATCAAAAGGCATGGCCTGCCATCAAGTGCAGGGACATGCACCAAAGATTCCTCTATTGGTCCCCATTGAAATTGCAAGATTCCTTTTCCCTTCCCGAAAGGAAATGAAATTTCCTTTCGGGAAGGGAAAAGGAATCTTGCGAATCCCAAAAGAAAGACTTACAAACACTCTGGAAAGGAGATAGGTTCAAATGAAATGCAATTGAAAAAAGCAGAAAATCGGGAATTTTACTCTCTTCAAAAAATAGGCTGTGAGGAAATCAGCTGCATTGCAAAGGACCAAAAGGTGCCAAAACTAAGCTCACAGATGTTGCAAAAGCAGGGGAAAAAGTCAAGGAGGAAGACACAACTTAGGGGGCAAGATATGAGGGACATGGCATGAATACCTAAAATAATAAAAAAAAAAAAGACAAAATCTTTCCCAAAGTCAAAGCCATCAAAATGCAGGCAGGCCATACGCCAGCAAGGGCAGGCACATGCAGCAAAGCTTGCCAAAATTGATCCCCACTGAAGGCCAAAACAGAAAAGAAGGACTTACAAACACGCTGGAATGGAGACACCATCAAAGGAATTGCAATTGGAGGAGAAAAACAGAAAATTTGGGAAATTTATGACTCTTAGAAAGTGGCCTGCGGTTTATATCAGGTGCAGTGCAAAGGACCAAAAGATGCAAACCTAAGCTCACAGATGTTGCAAAAGCAAGGGAAAAAGTCAAGGAGGAAGACACAACTTAGGGGGCAAGATATGAGGGACATGGCATGAATACTTAAAATAATAAAAAAAAAAAAAAAGAAAAAATCTTTCCCAAAATCAAAGCCATCAAAATGCAGGCAGGCCATACGCCAGCAAGTGCAGGCACATGCAGCAAAGCTTGCCAAAATTGATCCCCACTGAAGGCCAAAACAGAAAAGAAGGACCTACAAACACACTGGAATGGAGACAACATCAAAGGAATTGCAATTGGAGGAGAAAAAAAGAAAATTTGGGAAATTTAGTGACTCTTAGAAAGTGGCCTGGGATTTTAGCAGGTGCAGTGCAAAGGACCAAAAGGTGCCAAAACTAAGCTCACAGATGTTGCAAAAGCAGGGGAAAAAGTCAAGGAGGAAGACACAACTTAGGGAGCAAGATATGAGGGACATGGCATGAATACTTAAAACAAAAAAAAAAAAAAAAGAAAAAATCTTTCCCAAAGTCAAAGCCATCAAAATGCAGGCAGGCCATACGCCACCAAGGGCAGGCACATGCAGCAAAGTTTGCCAAAATTGATCCCCACTGAAGGCCAAAACAGAAAAGAAGGACCTACAAACACGCTGGAATGGAGTCAACATCAAAGGATTTGCAATTGGAGGAGAAAAAAAGAAAATTTGGGAAATTTAGTGACTCTAAGAAAATGGCCTGGGTTTATATCAGGTGCAGTGCAAAGGACCAAAAGATGCAAAAACTAAGCTCACAGATGTTGCAAAAGCAGGGGAAAAATTGAAGGAGGAAGACACAACTTAGGGAGCAAGATATGAGGGACATGGCAAAGAAAAAATCCTTCCCAAAGTCAAAGCCATCAAAATGCAGGCAGGCCATACGCCAGCAAGTGCAGGCACATGCAGCAAAGCTTGCCAAAATTGATCCCCACTGAAGGCCAAAACAGAAAAGAAGGACTTACAAACACGCTGGAATGGAGACAACATCAAAGGATTTGCAATTGGAGGAGAAAAAAAGAAAATTTGGGAAATTACTGACTCTAAGAAAATGGCCTGGGTTTATATCAGGTGCAGTGCAAAGGACCAAAAGGTGCCAAAACTAAGCTCACAGATGTTGCAAAAGCAGGGGAAAAAGACAAGGAGGAAGACACAACTTAGGGGGCAAGATGTGAGGGACATGGCATGAACACTTCAGAAAACAACCAAAAAAAGAAAAAAATCTTTCCCAAAGTCAAAGCCATCAAAATGCAGGCAGGCCATACGCCAGCAAGTGCAGGCACATGCAGCAAAGCTTGCCAAAATTGATCCCCACTGAAGGCCAAAACAGAAAAGAAGGACTTACAAACACGCTGGAATGGAGACAGCATCAAAGGAATTGCAATTGGAGGAGAAAAAAAAAAATTGGGAAATTTAGTGACTCTAACAAAATGGCCTGGGTTTATATCAGGTGCAGTGCAAAGGACCAAAAGGTGCCAAAACTAAGCTCACAGATGTTGCAAAAGCAGGGGAAAAAGTCAAGGAGGAAGACACAACTTAGGGGGCAAGATGTGAGGGACATGGCATGAACACTTCAGAAAACAACCAAAAAAAGAAAAAAATCTTTCCCAAAGTCAACGCCATCAAATGCCACGGCCTGCCATCAAGTGCAGGGACATGCACCAAAGATTCCTCTATTGGTCCCAATTGAAATCGCAAGATTCCTTTTCCCTTCCCGAAAGGAAATGAAATTTCCTTTCGGGAAGGGAAAAGGAATCTTGCGAATCCCAAAAGAAAGGCTTACAAACACTCTGGAAAGGAGATAGGTTCAAATGAAATGCAATTGAAAAAAGCAGAAAATCGGGAATTTTAGTCTCTTCAAAAAATAGGCTGTGAGGAAATCAGCTGCATTGCAAAGGACCAAAAGGTGTCAAAACTAAGCTCACAGATGTTGCAAAAGCAGGGGAAAAAGTCAAGGAGGAAGACACAACTTAGGGGGCAAGATGTGAGGGACATGGCATGAATACTTAAAACAAAAAAAAAAAAAAAAAGAAAAAATCTTTTCCAAAGTCAAAGCCATCAAAATGCAGGCAGGCCATACACCACCAAGGGCAGGCACATGCAGCAAAGCTTGCCAAAATTGATCCCCACTGAAGGCCAAAACAGAAAAGAAGGACCTACAAACACGCTGGAATGGAGACACCATCAAAGGATTTGCAATTGGAGGAGAAAAAAAGAAAATTTGGGAAATTTAGTGACTCTAAGAAAATGGCCTGGGTTTATATCAGGTGCAGTGCAAAGGACCAAAAGATGCCAAAACTAAGCTCACAGATGTTGCAAAAGCAGGGGAAAAAGTCAAGGACGAAGAAACAACTTAGGGGGCAAGATGTGAGGGACATGGCATGAATACTTAAAATAATAAAAAAAAAAAAAAAGAAAAAATCTTTCCCAAAGTCAAAGCCATCAAAATGCAGGCAGGCCATACGCCAGCAAGTGCAGGCACATGCAGCAAAGCTTGCCAAAATTGATCCCCACTGAAGGCCAAAACAGAAAAGAAGGACTTACAAACACGCTGGAATGGAGACAACATGAAAGGAATTCAATTTCTATGAGAAAAAGAGAAAATTTGGGTAAGTTAGTGATTCTAAGAAAATGGCCTGGGTTTATATCAGGTGCAGTGCAAAGGACCAAAAGATGCCAAAACTAAGCTCACAGATGTTGCAAAAGCAGGGGAAAAAGACAAGGAGGAAGACACAACTTAGGGGGCAAGATGTGAGGGACATGGCATGAACACTTCAGAAAACAACCAAAAAAAGAAAAAAATTTTTCCCAAAGTCAAAGCCATCAAAAGGCATGGCCTGCCATCAAGTGCAGGGACATGCACCAAAGATTCCTCTATTGGTCCCCATTGAAATCGCAAGATTCCTTTTCCCTTCCCGAAAGGAAATGAAATTTCCTTTCGGGAAGGGAAAAGGAATCTTGCGAATCCCAAAAGAAAGGCTTACAAACACTCTGGAATGGAGATAGGTTCAAATGAAATGCAATTGAAAAAAGCAGAAAATTGGGAATTTTAGTCTCTTCAAAAAATAGGCTGTGAGGAAATCAGCTGCATTTCAAAGGAACAAAAAGTGCCAAAACTAAGCTCACAGATGTTGCAAAAGCAGGGGAAAAAGTGAAGGAGAAAGACACAACTTAGGGAGCAAGATATGAGCGACATGGCATGAAAACTTAAAACAAAAAAAAAAAAAAAAAGAAAAAAAACTTTCCCAAAGTCACAGCCATCAAAATGCAGGCAGGCCATACGCCACCAAGGGCAGGCACATGCAGCAAAGCTTGCCAAAATTGATCCCCACTGAAGGCAAAAACAGAAAAGAAGGACTTACAAACACGCTGGAATGGAGACAACATCAAAGAAATTGCAATTGGAGGAGAAAAAAAGAAAATTTGGGAAATTTAGTGACTCTAAGAAAATGGCCTGGGTTTATATCAGGTGCAGTGCAAAGGACCAAAAGATGCAAAAACTAAGCTCACAGATGTTGCAAAAGCAGGGGAAAAAGTGAAGGAGGAAGACAAAACTTAGGGGGCAAGATGTGAGGGAAATGGCATGAATACTTAAAATAATAAAAAAAAAAAAAAGAAAAAATCTTTCCCAAAGTCAAAGCCATCAAAATGCAGGCAGGCCATAGGCCAGCAAGGGCAGGCACATGCAGCAAAGCTTGCCAAAATTGATCCCCACTGAAGGCCAAAACAGAAAAGAAGGACTTACAAACACGCTGGAATGGAGACACCATCAAAGGAATTGCAATTGGAGGAGAAAAAAAGAAAAATTGGGAAATTTATGACTCTTAGAAAGTGGCCTGGGGTTTATATCAGGTGCAGTGCAAAGGACCAAAAGATGCAAAAACTAAGCTCACAGATGTTGCAAAAGCAGGGGAAAATGTGAAGGAGGAAGACACAACTTAGGGGGCAAGATATGAGGGACATGGCATGAATACTTAAAATTATAAAAAAAAAAAAAAGAAAAAATCTTTCCCAAAGTCAAAGCCATCAAAATGCAGGCAGGCCATACGCCAGCAAGTGCAGGCACATGCAGCAAAGCTTGCCAAAATTGATCCCCACTGAAGGCCAAAACAGAAAAGAAGGACCTACAAACACGCTGGAATGGAGACAACATCAAAGGAATTGCAATTGGAGGAGAAAAAAAGAAAATTTGGGAAATTTAATGACTCTTAGAAAGTGGCCTGGGATTTTAGCAGGTGCAGTGCAAAGGACCAAAAGGTGCCGAAACTAAGCTCACAGATGTTGCAAAAGCAGGGGAAAAAGTCAAGGAGGAAGACACAACTTAGGGAGCAAGATATGAGGGACATGGCATGAATACTTAAAACAAAAAAAAAAAAAAAAGAAAAAATCTTTCCCAAAGTCAAAGCCATCAAAATGCAGGCAGGCCATACGCCACCAAGGGCAGGCACATGCAGCAAAGTTTGCCAAAATTGATCCCCACTGAAGGCCAAAACAGAAAAGAAGGACCTACAAACACGCTGGAATGGAGTCAACATCAAAGGATTTGCAATTGGAGGAGAAAAAAAGAAAATTTGGGAAATTTAGTGACTCTAAGAAAATGGCCTGGGTTTATATCAGGTGCAGTGCAAAGGACCAAAAGATGCAAAAACTAAGCTCACAGATGTTGCAAAAGCAGGGGAAAAATTGAAGGAGGAAGACACAACTTAGGGAGCAAGATATGAGGGACATGGCAAAGAAAAAATCCTTCCCAAAGTCAAAGCCATCAAAATGCAGGCAGGCCATACGCCAGCAAGTGCAGGCACATGCAGCAAAGTTTGCCAAAATTGATCCCCACTGAAGGCCAAAACAGAAAAGAAGGACTTACAAACACGCTGGAATGGAGACAACATCAAAGGATTTGCAATTGGAGGAGAAAAAAAGAAAATTTGGGAAATTACTGACTCTAAGAAAATGGCCTGGGTTTATATCAGGTGCAGTGCAAAGGACCAAAAGGTGCCAAAACTAAGCTCACAGATGTTGCAAAAGCAGGGGAAAAAGTCAAGGAGGAAGACACAACTTAGGGGGCAAGATGTGAGGGACATGGCATGAACACTTCAGAAAACAACCAAAAAAAGAAAAAAATCTTTCCCAAAGTCAACGCCATCAAATGCCACGGCCTGCCATCAAGTGCAGGGACATGCACCAAAGATTCCTCTATTGGTCCCAATTGAAATCGCAAGATTCCTTTTCCCTTCCCGAAAGGAAATGAAATTTCCTTTCGGGAAGGGAAAAGGAATCTTGCGAATCCCAAAAGAAAGGCTTACAAACACTCTGGAAAGGAGATAGGTTCAAATGAAATGCAATTGAAAAAAGCAGAAAATCGGGAATTTTAGTCTCTTCAAAAAATAGGCTGTGAGGAAATCAGCTGCATTGCAAAGGACCAAAAGGTGTCAAAACTAAGCTCACAGATGTTGCAAAAGCAGGGGAAAAAGTCAAGGAGGAAGACACAACTTAGGGGGCAAGATGTGAGGGACATGGCATGAATACTTAAAACAAAAAAAAAAAAAAAAAGAAAAAATCTTTTCCAAAGTCAAAGCCATCAAAATGCTGGCAGGCCATACACCACCAAGGGCAGGCACATGCAGCAAAGCTTGCCAAAATTGATCCCCACTGAAGGCCAAAACAGAAAAGAAGGACCTACAAACACGCTGGAATGGAGACACCATCAAAGGATTTGCAATTGGAGGAGAAAAAAAGAAAATTTGGGAAATTTAGTGACTCTAAGAAAATGGCCTGGGTTTATATCAGGTGCAGTGCAAAGGACCAAAAGATGCCAAAACTAAGCTCACAGATGTTGCAAAAGCAGGGGAAAAAGTCAAGGAGGAAGAAACAACTTAGGGGGCAAGATGTGAGGGACATGGCATGAATACTTAAAATAATAAAAAAAAAAAAAAAGAAAAAATCTTTCCCAAAGTCAAAGCCATCAAAATGCAGGCAGGCCATACGCCAGCAAGTGCAGGCACATGCAGCAAAGCTTGCCAAAATTGATCCCCACTGAAGGCCAAAACAGAAAAGAAGGACTTACAAACACGCTGGAATGGAGACAACATGAAAGGAATTCAATTTCTATGAGAAAAAGAGAAAATTTGGGTAAGTTAGTGATTCTAAGAAAATGGCCTGGGTTTATATCAGGTGCAGTGCAAAGGACCAAAAGATGCCAAAACTAAGCTCACAGATGTTGCAAAAGCAGGGGAAAAAGACAAGGAGGAAGACACAACTTAGGGGGCAAGATGTGAGGGACATGGCATGAACACTTCAGAAAACAACCAAAAAAAGAAAAAAATTTTTCCCAAAGTCAAAGCCATCAAAAGGCATGGCCTGCCATCAAGTGCAGGGACATGCACCAAAGATTCCTCTATTGGTCCCCATTGAAATCGCAAGATTCCTTTTCCCTTCCCGAAAGGAAATGAAATTTCCTTTCGGGAAGGGAAAAGGAATCTTGCGAATCCCAAAAGAAAGGCTTACAAACACTCTGGAATGGAGATAGGTTCAAATGAAATGCAATTGAAAAAAGCAGAAAATTGGGAATTTTAGTCTCTTCAAAAAATAGGCTGTGAGGAAATCAGCTGCATTTCAAAGGAACAAAAAGTGCCAAAACTAAGCTCACAGATGTTGCAAAAGCAGGGGAAAAAGTGAAGGAGAAAGACACAACTTAGGGAGCAAGATATGAGCGACATGGCATGAAAACTTAAAACAAAAAAAAAAAAAAAAAGAAAAAAAACTTTCCCAAAGTCACAGCCATCAAAATGCAGGCAGGCCATACGCCACCAAGGGCAGGCACATGCAGCAAAGCTTGCCAAAATTGATCCCCACTGAAGGCAAAAACAGAAAAGAAGGACTTACAAACACGCTGGAATGGAGACAACATCAAAGAAATTGCAATTGGAGGAGAAAAAAAGAAAATTTGGGAAATTTAGTGACTCTAAGAAAATGGCCTGGGTTTATATCAGGTGCAGTGCAAAGGACCAAAAGATGCAAAAACTAAGCTCACAGATGTTGCAAAAGCAGGGGAAAAAGTGAAGGAGGAAGACAAAACTTAGGGGGCAAGATGTGAGGGAAATGGCATGAATACTTAAAATAATAAAAAAAAAAAAAAGAAAAAATCTTTCCCAAAGTCAAAGCCATCAAAATGCAGGCAGGCCATACACCACCAAGGGCAGGCACATGCAGCAAAGCTTGCCAAAATTGATCCCCACTGAAGGCCAGAACAGAAAAGAAGGACTTACAAACACGCTGTAATGGAGACAGCATCAAAGGAATTGCAATTGGAGGAGAAAAAGAAAAATTGGGAAATTTAATGACTCTTAGAAAGTGGCCTGGTGTTTTATCAGGTGCAGTGCAAAGGACCAAAAGATGCCAAAACTAAGCTCACAGATGTTGCAAAAGCAGGGGAAAAAGTCAAGGACGAAGAAACAACTTAGGGGGCAAGATGTGAGGGACATGGCATGAATACTTAAAATAATAAAAAAAAAAAAAAGAAAAAATCTTTCCCAAAGTCAAAGCCATCAAAATGCAGGCAGGCCATACGCCACCAAGGGCAGGCACATGCAGCAAAGCTTGCCAAAATTGATCCCCACTGAAGGCCAAAACAGAAAAGAAGGACTTACAAACACGCTGGAATGGATACAACATCAAAGAAATTGCAATTGGAGGAGAAAAAAAGAAAATTTGGGAAATTTAGTGACTCTAAGAAAATGGCAAGGGTTTATATCAGGTGCAGTGCAAAGGACCAAAAGGTGCCAAAACTAAGCTCACAGATGTTGCAAAAGCAGGGGAAAAAGACAAGGAGGAAGACACAACTTAGGGGGCAAGATGTGAGGGACATGGCATGAATACTTAAAATAATAAAAAAAAAAAAAGAAAAAATCTTTCCCAAAGTCACAGCCATCAAAATGCAGGCAGGCCATACACCACCAAGGGCAGGCACATGCAGCAAAGCTTGCCAAAATTGATCCCCACTGAAGGCCAAAACAGAAAAGAAGGACTTACAAACACGCTGGAATGGAGACAGCATCAAAGGAATTGCAATTGGAGGAGAAAAAGAAAATTTGGGAAATTTAATGACTCTTAGAAAGTGGCCTGGTGTTTTATCAGGTGCAGTGCAAAGGACCAAAATGTGCCAAATCTAAGCTCACAGATGTTGCAAAAGCAGGGGAAAAAGTCAAGGAGGAAGACACAACTTAGGGGGCAAGATGTGAGGGACATGGCATGAACACTTCAGAAAACAACCAAAAAAAGAAAAAAATCTTTCCCAAAGTCAAAGCCATCAAAAGGCATGGCCTGCCATCAAGTGCAGGGACATGCACCAAAGATTCCTCTATTGGTCCCCATTGAAATCGCAAGATTCCTTTTCCCTTCCCGAAAGGAAATGAAATTTCCTTTCGGGAAGGGAAAAGGAATCTTGCGAATCCCAAAAGAAAGGCTTACAAACACTCTGGAAAGGAGATAGGTTCAAATGAAATGCAATTGAAAAAAGCAGAAAATCGGGAATTTTAGTCTCTTCATAAAATAGGCTGTGAGGAAATCAGCTGCATTGCAAAGGACCAAAAGGTGCCAAAACTAAGCTCACACATGTTGCAAAAGCAGGGGAAAAAGTCAAGGAGGAAGACACAACTTAGGGGGCAAGATATGAGGGACATGGCATGAATAGTTAAAATAATAAAAAAAAAAAAGAAAAAATCTTTCCCAAAGTCAAAGCCATCA
Organism: Artemisiospiza belli; assembly: GCA_021963965.1. NCBI lineage: Eukaryota > Metazoa > Chordata > Aves > Passeriformes > Passerellidae > Artemisiospiza > Artemisiospiza belli. The sequence goes on along the minus strand of JAKDEW010001244.1, from coordinate 6,497 downwards.
AAATCCAGGCAGGCCATACGCCACCAAGGGCAGGCACATGCAGCAAAGTTTGCCAAAATTGATCCCCACTGAAGGCCAAAACAGAAAAGAAGGACCTACAAACACGCTGGAAAGGAGTTAACATCAAAGGAATTCCAATTGGAGGAGATAAAAAGAAAATTTGGGAAATTTAGTGACTCTAAGAAAATGGCCTGGGTTTATATCAGGTGCAGTGCAAAGGACCAAAAGATGCAAAAACTAAGCTCACAGATGTTGCAAAAGCAGGGGAAAAAGTGAAGGAGGAAGACAGAACTTAGGGAGCAAGATATGAGGGACATGGCAAGAATCCTTAAAATAATAAAAAAATAAAAAGGAAATAATCTTTCCCAAAGTCAAAGCCATCAAAATGCAAGCAGGCCATACACCACCAAGGGCAGGCACATGCAGCAAAGCTTGCCAAAATTGATCCCCACTGAAGGCCAAAACAGAAAAGAAGGACTTACAAACACGCTGGAATGGAGACAACATCAAAGGAATTCAATTTCTATGAGAAAAAAAGAAAATTTGGGTAAGTTAGTGATTCCAAGAAAATGGCCTGGGTTTATATCAGGTGCAGTGCAAAGGACCAAAAGGTGCCAAAACTAAGCTCACAGATGTTGCAAAAGCAGGGGAAAAAGTCAAGGAGGAAGACACAACTTAGGGGGCAAGATGTGAGGGACATGGCATAAATACTTAAAATAATAAAAAAAAAAAAAAAAGAAAAAATCTTTTCCAAAGTCAAAGCCATCAAAATGCAGGCAGGCCATACACCACCAAGGGCAGGCACATGCAGCAAAGCTTGCCAAAATTGATCCCCACTGAAGGCCAAAACAGAAAAGAAGGACCTACAAACACGCTGGAATGGAGACACCATCAAAGGATTTGCAATTGGAGGAGAAAAAAAGAAAATTTGGGAAATTTAGTGACTCTAAGAAAATGGCCTGGGTTTATATCAGGTGCAGTGCAAAGGACCAAAAGATGCCAAAACTAAGCTCACAGATGTTGCAAAAGCAGGGGAAAAAGTCAAGGACGAAGAAACAACTTAGGGGGCAAGATGTGAGGGACATGGCATGAATACTTAAAATAATAAAAAAAAAAAAAAAAGAAAAAATCTTTCCCAAAGTCAAAGCCATCAAAATGCAGGCAGGCCATACGCCAGCAAGTGCAGGCACATGCAGCAAAGCTTGCCAAAATTGATCCCCACTGAAGGCCAAAACAGAAAAGAAGGACTTACAAACACGCTGGAATGGAGACAACATGAAAGGAATTCAATTTCTATGAGAAAAAGAGAAAATTTGGGTAAGTTAGTGATTCTAAGAAAATGGCCTGGGTTTATATCAGGTGCAGTGCAAAGGACCAAAAGATGCCAAAACTAAGCTCACAGATGTTGCAAAAGCAGGGGAAAAAGACAAGGAGGAAGACACAACTTAGGGGGCAAGATGTGAGGGACATGGCATGAACACTTCAGAAAACAACCAAAAAAAGAAAAAAATTTTTCCCAAAGTCAAAGCCATCAAAAGGCATGGCCTGCCATCAAGTGCAGGGACATGCACCAAAGATTCCTCTATTGGTCCCCATTGAAATCGCAAGATTCCTTTTCCCTTCCCGAAAGGAAATGAAATTTCCTTTCGGGAAGGGAAAAGGAATCTTGCGAATCCCAAAAGAAAGGCTTACAAACACTCTGGAATGGAGATAGGTTCAAATGAAATGCAATTGAAAAAAGCAGAAAATTGGGAATTTTAGTCTCTTCAAAAAATAGGCTGTGAGGAAATCAGCTGCATTTCAAAGGAACAAAAAGTGCCAAAACTAAGCTCACAGATGTTGCAAAAGCAGGGGAAAAAGTGAAGGAGAAAGACACAACTTAGGGAGCAAGATATGAGCGACATGGCATGAAAACTTAAAACAAAAAAAAAAAAAAAAAGAAAAAAAACTTTCCCAAAGTCACAGCCATCAAAATGCAGGCAGGCCATACGCCACCAAGGGCAGGCACATGCAGCAAAGCTTGCCAAAATTGATCCCCACTGAAGGCAAAAACAGAAAAGAAGGACTTACAAACACGCTGGAATGGAGACAACATCAAAGAAATTGCAATTGGAGGAGAAAAAAAGAAAATTTGGGAAATTTAGTGACTCTAAGAAAATGGCCTGGGTTTATATCAGGTGCAGTGCAAAGGACCAAAAGATGCAAAAACTAAGCTCACAGATGTTGCAAAAGCAGGGGAAAAAGTGAAGGAGGAAGACAAAACTTAGGGGGCAAGATGTGAGGGAAATGGCATGAATACTTAAAATAATAAAAAAAAAAAAAAGAAAAAATCTTTCCCAAAGTCAAAGCCATCAAAATGCAGGCAGGCCATAGGCCAGCAAGGGCAGGCACATGCAGCAAAGCTTGCCAAAATTGATCCCCACTGAAGGCCAAAACAGAAAAGAAGGACTTACAAACACGCTGGAATGGAGACACCATCAAAGGAATTGCAATTGGAGGAGAAAAAAAGAAAAATTGGGAAATTTATGACTCTTAGAAAGTGGCCTGGGGTTTATATCAGGTGCAGTGCAAAGGACCAAAAGATGCAAAAACTAAGCTCACAGATGTTGCAAAAGCAGGGGAAAATGTGAAGGAGGAAGACACAACTTAGGGGGCAAGATATGAGGGACATGGCATGAATACTTAAAATTATAAAAAAAAAAAAAAAGAAAAAATCTTTCCCAAAGTCAAAGCCATCAAAATGCAGGCAGGCCATACGCCAGCAAGTGCAGGCACATGCAGCAAAGCTTGCCAAAATTGATCCCCACTGAAGGCCAAAACAGAAAAGAAGGACCTACAAACACGCTGGAATGGAGACAACATCAAAGGAATTGCAATTGGAGGAGAAAAAAAGAAAATTTGGGAAATTTAATGACTCTTAGAAAGTGGCCTGGGATTTTAGCAGGTGCAGTGCAAAGGACCAAAAGGTGCCGAAACTAAGCTCACAGATGTTGCAAAAGCAGGGGAAAAGTCAAGGAGGAAGACACAACTTAGGGAGCAAGATATGAGGGACATGGCATGAATACTTAAAACAAAAAAAAAAAAAAAAGAAAAAATCTTTCCCAAAGTCAAAGCCATCAAAATGCAGGCAGGCCATACGCCACCAAGGGCAGGCACATGCAGCAAAGTTTGCCAAAATTGATCCCCACTGAAGGCCAAAACAGAAAAGAAGGACCTACAAACACGCTGGAATGGAGTCAACATCAAAGGATTTGCAATTGGAGGAGAAAAAAAGAAAATTTGGGAAATTTAGTGACTCTAAGAAAATGGCCTGGGTTTATATCAGGTGCAGTGCAAAGGACCAAAAGATGCAAAAACTAAGCTCACAGATGTTGCAAAAGCAGGGGAAAAATTGAAGGAGGAAGACACAACTTAGGGAGCAAGATATGAGGGACATGGCAAAGAAAAAATCCTTCCCAAATTCAAAGCCATCAAAATGCAGGCAGGCCATACGCCAGCAAGTGCAGGCACATGCAGCAAAGTTTGCCAAAATTGATCCCCACTGAAGGCCAAAACAGAAAAGAAGGACTTACAAACACGCTGGAATGGAGACAACATCAAAGGATTTGCAATTGGAGGAGAAAAAAAGAAAATTTGGGAAATTACTGACTCTAAGAAAATGGCCTGGGTTTATATCAGGTGCAGTGCAAAGGACCAAAAGGTGCCAAAACTAAGCTCACAGATGTTGCAAAAGCAGGGGAAAAAGACAAGGAGGAAGACACAACTTAGGGGGCAAGATGTGAGGGACATGGCATGAACACTTCAGAAAACAACCAAAAAAAGAAAAAAATCTTTCCCAAAGTCAAAGCCATCAAAATGCAGGCAGGCCATACACCACCAAGGGCAGGCACATGCAGCAAAGCTTGCCAAAATTGATCCCCACTGAAGGCCAAAACAGAAAAGAAGGACTTACAAACACGCTGGAATGGAGACAGCATCAAAGGAATTGCAATTGGAGGAGAAAAAAAAAAATTGGGAAATTTAGTGACTCTAACAAAATGGCCTGGGTTTATATCAGGTGCAGTGCAAAGGACCAAAAGGTGCCAAAACTAAGCTCACAGATGTTGCAAAAGCAGGGGAAAAAGTCAAGGAGGAAGACACAACTTAGGGGGCAAGATGTGAGGGACATGGCATGAACACTTCAGAAAACAACCAAAAAAAGAAAAAATCTTTTCCCAAAGTCAACGCCATCAAATGCCACGGCCTGCCATCAAGTGCAGGGACATGCACCAAAGATTCCTCTATTGGTCCCAATTGAAATCGCAAGATTCCTTTTCCCTTCCCGAAAGGAAATGAAATTCCTTTCGGGAAGGGAAAAGGAATCTTGCGAATCCCAAAAGAAAGGCTTACAAACACTCTGGAAAGGAGATAGGTTCAAATGAAATGCAATTGAAAAAAAGCAGAAAATCGGGAATTTTAGTCTCTTCAAAAAATAGGCTGTGAGGAAATCAGCTGCATTGCAAAGGACCAAAAGGTGCCCAAAACTAAGCTCACAGATGTTGCAAAAGCAGGGGAAAAAGTCAAGGAGGAAGACACAACTTAGGGGGCAAGATGTGAGGGACATGGCATGAATACTTAAAACAAAAAAAAAAAAAAAAAGAAAAAATCTTTTCCAAAGTCAAAGCCATCAAAATGCTGGCAGGCCATACACCACCAAGGGCAGGCACATGCAGCAAAGCTTGCCAAAATTGATCCCCACTGAAGGCCAAAACAGAAAAGAAGGACCTACAAACACGCTGGAATGGAGACACCATCAAAGGATTTGCAATTGGAGGAGAAAAAAAGAAAATTTGGGAAATTTAGTGACTCTAAGAAAATGGCCTGGGTTTATATCAGGTGCAGTGCAAAGGACCAAAAGATGCCAAAACTAAGCTCACAGATGTTGCAAAAGCAGGGAAAAAGTCAAGGAGGAAGAAACAACTTAGGGGGCAAGATGTGAGGGACATGGCATGAATACTTAAAATAATAAAAAAAAAAAAAAAAGAAAAAATCTTTCCCAAAGTCAAAGCCATCAAAATGCAGGCAGGCCATACGCCAGCAAGTGCAGGCACATGCAGCAAAGCTTGCCAAAAATTGATCCCCACTGAAGGCCAAAACAGAAAAGAAGGACTTACAAACACGCTGGAATGGAGACAACATGAAAGGAATTCAATTTCTATGAGAAAAAGAGAAAATTTGGGTAAGTTAGTGATTCTAAGAAAATGGCCTGGGTTTATATCAGGTGCAGTGCAAAGGACCAAAAGGTGCCAAAACTAAGCTCACAGATGTTGCAAAAAGCAGGGGAAAAGGACAAGGAGGAAGACACAACTTAGGGGGCAAGATGTGAGGGACATGGCATGAACCACTTCAGAAAACAACCAAAAAAAAGAAAAAAATTTTTCCCAAAGTCAAAGCCATCAAAAGGCATGGCCTGCCATCAAGTGCAGGGACATGCACCAAAGATTCCTCTATTGGTCCCCATTGAAATCGCAAGATTCCTTTTCCCTTCCCGAAAGGAAATGAAATTTCCTTTCGGGAAGGGAAAGGAATCTTGCGAATCCCAAAAGAAAGGCTTACAAACACTCTGGAATGGAGATAGGTTCAAATGAAATGCAATTGAAAAAAGCAGCAAAATTGGGAATTTTAGTCTCTTCAAAAAATAGGCTGTGAGGAAATTTGCTGCATTTCAAAGGAACAAAAAGTGCCAAAACTAAGCTCACAGATGTTGCAAAAGCAGGGGAAAAAGTGAAGGAGAAAGACACAACTTAGGGAGCAAGATATGAGCGACATGGCATGAAAACTTAAAACAAAAAAAAAAAAAAAAAGAAAAAAAAACTTTCCCAAAGTCACAGCCATCAAAATGCAGGCAGGCCATACGCCACCAAGGGCAGGCACATGCAGCAAAGCTTGCCAAAATTGATCCCCACTGAAGGCAAAAACAGAAAAGAAGGACTTACAAACACGCTGGAATGGAGACAACATCAAAGAAATTGCAATTGGAGGAGAAAAAAAGAAAATTTGGGAAATTTAGTGACTCTAAGAAAATGGCCTGGGTTTATATCAGGTGCAGTGCAAAGGACCAAAAGATGCAAAAACTAAGCTCACAGATGTTGCAAAAGCAGGGGAAAAAGTGAAGGAGGAAGACAAAACTTAGGGGGCAAGATGTGAGGGAAATGGCATGAATACTTAAAATAATAAAAAAAAAAAAAAGAAAAAATCTTTCCCAAAGTCAAAGCCATCAAAATGCAGGCAGGCCATACACCACCAAGGGCAGGCACATGCAGCAAAGCTTGCCAAAATTGATCCCCACTGAAGGCCAGAACAGAAAAGAAGGACTTACAAACACGCTGTAATGGAGACAGCATCAAAGGAATTGCAATTGGAGGAGAAAAAGAAAAATTGGGAAATTTAATGACTCTTAGAAAGTGGCCTGGTGTTTTATCAGGTGCAGTGCAAAGGACCAAAAGATGCCAAAACTA
>JAKDEW010001243.1:0-35833 GCA_021963965.1 Artemisiospiza belli | reverse complement strand
CCCCCCCGGCACCCGCCGGTCACGGAGCCGGTGCTGAGGCAGCGAGGGGAAGGGGCCGCCGCCATCCCGAGAGAGCGGCAGCACCGCGGCCCGCCCTGCCCGGCTCTTACCGCCGTATCCCGGCTCCATCGCCGCCACCTCCGCCCGGCGCCGCCGCCGCTTCACCGCCCGCCTCAGCTGCTTGCGCACGCGCACCACCGCCGTCCTCCTGTTCGGCCCCGCCCACAGCACTCCTGATTGGTTGATGTCCTCAGCGGGGCGGCCCGCCCGCAGCTTCCATTGGTCAGACTAGTTCCCGCCCTTGATTTGATTGGTGGAGGCGCTTCCTCCCCGAGGGCACGGCCTGTCAATCACGGACGTTCTGGCTTCTGATTGGGCGGCACCGCAGGGCGCGCCCCTCGCCTGCCGTGAGGGGAAGGAGGGGCCGCCATGGAGTCCCCGGGGCCGGGAGCGGAGCGGCCCCGAAACGAACCGGGATGGGCCCGGACAGGGCCCTGTGAAAAATGCATGTATTGTATGGTTGGCTTTTCGCAAATATTCAAATTAATATTATATGTGTTGTGTTAGAAAGTAATGCTGTGTTAATTCTCTTAACTGTGTTAAATATAGTTTTAGGTTATAAAAATTGTTAAAATAGAAGCTGTGCTATGTAAGATGCTTTGTTTAACAGAAAGGGCTCGCAGCGAGATAACAGCCACAGGACACCTGAATCTATCAGAGATAAAGAATTTATTGCTCCATTATCAGGAGAAACGAACTTCGAACTTCTTCCCGCCTTGGGGGCGCTGCGGGATTAGAGGGAAGAAGTTGATGAAGACCAGACGGAATCCTGTGCTGGAATGGAATTTATGCACCACGGATGAAGTGAATGAATATGTGTGTGCAACAGGCTGTTGGTGTAAGGGTTAATCCTGTATTTAAATGGAATTTATGCCCCATGGATGAGGTGTATGAATATTCAAGGGTTAATCCTGTATTTAAATGGAATTTATGCCCCATGGATGCTGTGCATGAATATTCAAGGGTTAATCCTGTATTTAAATGGAATTTATGCACTATGGATGAGGTGAATGAATATTCAAGGGTTAATCCTGTATTTAAATGGAATTTGTGCCCCATGGATGCAGTGTATAAATATTCAAGGGTTAATCCTGTATTTAAATGGAATTTATGCCCCATGGATGCTGTGCATGAATATTCAAGGGTTAATCCTGTATTTAAATGGAATTTGTGCACCATGGATGAGGTGAATGAATATTCAAGGATTAATCCTGTATTTAAATGGAATTTATGCACCATGGATGAGGTGAATGAATATTCAAGGGTTAATCCTGTATTTAAATGGAATTTATGCCCCATGGATGAGGTCTATGAATATCCAACAGGCTGTTCTTCTTAATGGTTAACCCTTTGTTAGCTGTGTCCTTTTTCGGGCTCGTGATGCCCAGAAAAAGCTACCTGGACGTCTGTAACTCTTTGTTTTTATGGTCTCATATTGTCTTAATTCAACTTGTCCGGATTGTTATTACCCTAATTGGAGACCTGGACACCAATTGATCATCGCAGGTCCGATTTATTGATCGATACGGCGGGTTAAATACAGTTCATAATGAGCTTCATACATATTGCAAAAGCTGAGCTCAGGATTGGTTAGTCACATATCAGCAACCACGCCTACTTCTGCATCTCTGTGGTTATTCTTTTGATACTTTCTGCATATTTTCAATAAGAATCTCTCTTCAGCGTGTCCTTGCCTGTCCTTGGTCACTGACTGCTGACTTCCCTTCCAGCTCAACCAGCGGCATTGTGTCAGCGTGGCCTTTCCCAGCTAACCAGCTGTTACCAAAACTCTCCACATTTCCCCCGTTTTCTTCTTGAGCAAGGAGATTGGTGTGCCAGGTTTTTGCTATCATGTTTTGAATACAATGAAAGACACAAGGCAAAATGAGCAAAAACATTAAAATCACACCCAGCAGCCCTATAGCATATGTCCAAGGTTCCTCAGCCATGTAAAATCACACCCAGCAGCCCCATAGCATATGTCCAAGGTTCCTCAGCCGTGTAAAATCACACCCAGCAGCCCCATAGCATATGTCCAGGGTTCCTCAGCCGTGTAAAATCACACCCAGCAGCCCCATAGCAAATGTCCAAGGTTCCTCAGCCATGTAAAATCACACCCAGCAGCCCATAGCACATGTCCAAGGTTCCTCAGCCATGTAAAATCACACCCAGCAGCCCCATAGCATATGTCCAGGGTTCCTCAGCCATGTAAAATCACACCCAGCAGCCCCATAGCAAATGTCCAGGGTTCCTCAGCCATGTAAAATCACACCCAGCAGCCCCATAGCACATGTCACAAGGTTCCTCAGCCATGTAAAATCACACCCAGCAGCCCCATAGCATAGATCACAAGGTTCCTCAGCCGTGTAAAATCACACCCAGCAGCCCTATAGCATAGATCACAAGGTTCCTCAGCCATGTAAAATCACACTCAGCAGCCCCATAGCATATGTCCAAGGTTCCTCAGCCGTGTAAAATCACACCCAGCAGCCCCATAGCAAATGTCCAAGGTTCCTCAGCCGTGTAAAATCACACCCAGCAGCCCCATAGCATATGTCCAAGGTTCCTCAGCCATGTAAAATCACACCCAGCAGCCCCGTAGCATATGTCACAAGGTTCCTCAGCCATGGCCCAAGTCCCAGCTTTTAAGCCATTCCTCACTTCCCAAACCTTCTTCTTCCTTGAGATCGTGAAGTCCCTGTTGCAGCTCTTTTATCTCAGTGTGGATGGACACCGAGTGATCAGACAGATTCACGCCACACATTCCCTCGAACTCTTCACATCCGTGCCCTTGTGCTGAGAGCAAAACATCCACGGCAGCTCCATCGTGCAGAACAGCACGGTTGACGCTCTGCGCATCTGCGGTTGGCACGGCTGGAATTTGGGATGTCTTGTGCAGCTCATCCTGGGCCCAGCACCCGAATGGCTTTGCTGAATTCACGGCTTTGTTGCATATTTTCAATAAGAATCTCTCTTCCCTGTCCTCGTGTTGCGGCAAGGGCGTCGTGTCCTTGCCTGTCCTTGGTCACTGACTGCTGACTTCCCTTCCAGCTCAACCAGCGGCATTGTGTCAGCGTGGCCTTTCCCAGCTAACCAGCTGTTACCAAAACTCTCCACATTTTAATGTTTTTATAACCATTTTATATTAATGTTTTTATGACCGTTTTATATTTATGTTTTTATAACTATTTTATATTAATGTTTTTGTAACCGTTTTCTATTAATGTTTTTATGACCGTTTTATATTAATGTTTTTATGACCGTTTTCTATTGCTGTTTTTATAACCATTTTTTATTAATGTTTTTATAACCATTTTATATTAATGTTTTATAACCATTTTATATTAATATTTTTGTAACCGTTTTCTATTAATGTTTTTATAACCGTTTTATATTACTGTTTTTATAACCATTTTATATTACTGTTTTTATAACCGTTTTCTATTAATATTTTTATAACCGTTTTATATTAATGTTTTTGTAACCGTTTTATATTAATGTTTTTATAACCATTTTATATTACTGTTTTTATAACCGTTTTATATTAATGTTTTTGTAACCGTTTTATATTAATGTTTTTATAACCATTTTATATTAATGTTTTTATAACCGTTTTCTATTAATATTTTTATAACCGTTTTATATTAATGTTTTTGTAACCGTTTTATATTAATGTTTTTATGACCGTTTTATATTAATGTTTTTATAACCGTTTTCTATTAATATTTTTATAACCGTTTTATATTAATGTTTTTGTAACCGTTTTATATTAATGTTTTTATAACCATTTTATATTACTGTTTTTATAACCGTTTTATATTACTGTTTTTATAACCGTTTTATATTAATGTTTTTATGACCGTTTTATATTAATGTTTTTATAACCGTTTTATATTAATGTTTTTATAACCATTTTCTATTAATATTTTTATAACCGTTTTATATTAATGTTTTTATAACCGTTTTATATTAATATTTTTATAACCGTTTTCTATTAATATTTTTATAACCATTTTCTATTAATGTTTTTATAACCGTTTTATTGCTATTAAACTTTTAAAAGTTTTAAAAACAGGCGATCGGCGTTTTTCACATCCCCTCGGCCTCTCATCATTGTCACCTCAGTGTCCCCTCAGTGTCCCCAAATGTCCCCTCAGTGTCCCCTCAGTGTCCCCAAATGTCCCCTCAGTGTCCCCTCAGTGTCATCTCCTGTCCCCTCCATTCCCTCCTGTCCCTTCAGTGTCCCCTCAGTGTCCCCTCAGTGTCCCCAAATGTCCCCTCGGCGTCACCTCAATGTCTCCAAGTGTCCCCTCAGTTTGTGAGGGGGCACTGTGGGGACATCTGGGGACACTGAGGGGACACGAGGTGACAATGAAGGGACAGGAGGGAATGGAGGGGACAGCAGATGACACTGAGGTGACACTGAGGGGACATTTGGGGACACTGAGGGGACACTGAGGGGACATTTGGTGACCCAGGGGACAGGAGGTGACACTGAGGGAACACTGAGGGGACACTGAGGGGACATCTGGGGACACTGAAGGGACACGAGGTGACAATGAAGGGACAGGAGGGAATGGAGGGGACAGGAGATGACACTGAGGGGACACTGAGGTGACACTGAGGGGACATTTGGGGACACTGAGGGGACACTGAGGGGACATTTGGTGACCCAGGGGACAGGAGGTGACACTGAGGGAACACAAGGTGGCACAGAGGTGACATTGATGTGACATTCGGTGACATTGATGTGACATTCGGTGACATGTGGTGGCCGGGTCTGGCCGGGGCCGATAGCGCCCGGCTCTTCCTGTGGGGCCCTGGGGACATCCGGGGGTGGGGACAGCCTGGGGACACTGTGGGGACAGTGCCACCCCCCCCTTGGGGACAGGGACAGGCTGGGGACACTGTGGGGACAGTGCCACCCCCCCTTGGGGACAGGGACAGCCTGGGGACACTGTGGGGACAGTGCCACCCCCCCTTGGGGACATCCGGGGGTGGGGACAGCCTGGGGACACTGTGGGGACAATGGGGACATTGTGGGGACACCGAGGCCACATCCTGTCCCCCCCTTGTCCCCTGCGGGCGTTATCAGCAGGGACAGGGCTGGGGACACCGTTGGGGACACTGGGGACACTGGGGACATTGGGGACACCGTTGGGGACATTGGAGACATTTGGGGACATTGGGGACAGTGGGGACATTTGGGACACCGTTGGGGACATTGGGGACATTGGGGACACTGGGGACAATGTACGGGAACATGGAGACGGCGCTGGACACGGCCTGGGCAGCCGGGGAAGGTACGGCCACCGATGTCCCCAATGTCACCTCCGCGTCACCTCCCTGTCCTCGGTGTCACCTCCCTGTCCTGTCCTTGGTGTCACTTCAGTGTCACCTCCCTGTCCTTGGTGTCACCTCTCTGTCCTTGGTGTCACCTCAGCGTCACCTCCCTGTCCTCGGTGTCACCTCCATGTCCTGTCCTTGGTGTCACCTCAGTGTCACCTCCCCTGTCCTTGATGTCACCTCCCCTGTCCTGTCCTTGATGTCACCTCCATGTCCTGTCCTTGGTGTCACTTCAGTGTCACCTCCCTGTCCTTGATGTCACCTCCATGTCCTGTCCCCAATGTCACCTCAGTGCCACCTCCATGTCCTCGGTGTCACCTCTCTGTCCTGTCCTTGGTGTCACCTCAATGTCACCTTCCTGTCCTCAATGTCACCTCCCTGTCCTGTCCCCAGTGCCACCTCCATGTGTCCCAGTGTCACCTCAATGTCTTTGGTGTCACCTCCCTGTCCTGTCCCCAGTGTCACCTCAATGTCACCTCCCTGTCCTTGGTGTCACCTCCCCATCCTCAATGTCACCTCAGTGTCACCTCCCTGTCCTCGGTGTCACCTCCCTGTCCTGTCCTTGGTGTCACCTCCTCGTCACCTCTCTGTCCTTGATGTCACCTCCATGTCCTGTCCTTGGTGTCACTTCAGTGTCACCTCCATGTCCTTGATGTCACCTCCTTGTCCTGTCCCCAATGTCACCTCAGTGCCACCTCCATGTCCTTGGTGTCACCTCTCTGTCCTGTCCTTGGTGTCACCTCAATGTCACCTCCATGTCCTCGGTGTCACCTCCCTGTCCTGTCCCCAATGTCACCTCAGTGCCACCTCCTTGTCTTTGGTGTCACCTCCCTGTCCTGTCCTTGGTGTCACTTCAGTGTCACCTCCCTGTCCTTGGTGTCACCTCTCTGTCCTTGGTGTCACCTCCCCTGTCCTGTCCTTGGTGTCACTTCAGTGTCACCTCCCCTGTCCTTGGTGTCACCTCCCTGTCCTGTCCCCAATGTCACCTCAGTGTCACCTCCCTGTCCTTGATGTCACCTCCTTGTCCTGTCCTTGGTGTCACCTCAGTGCCACCTCCTTGTCTTTAGTGTCACCTCCCCTGTCCTCTCCCCAATGTCACCTTGATGTCACCTCTCTGTCCTCAATGTCACCTCCGGGTCACCTCCCTGTCCTCGGTGTCACCTCCCTGTCCTGTCCTTGGTGTCACTTCAGTGTCACCTTCCTGTTCTTGGTGTCACCTCCTTGTCCTGTCCCCTGTGTCACCTCAGTGCCACCTCCTTGTCTTTAGTGTCACCTCCCCTGTCCTCTCCCCAATGTCACCTTGATGTCACCTCTCTGTCCTCAATGTCACCTCCCTGTCCTGTCCCCAGTGCCACCTCCATGTGTCCCAGTGTCACCTCAATGTCTTTGGTGTCACCTCCCTGTCCTGTCCCCGGTGTCATCTCAGTGTCACCTCCTTGTCTTTAGTGTCACCTCCCCTGTCCTCTCCCCAATGTCACCTTGATGTCACCTCCCTGTCCCCGGTATCACCTCTCTGTCCCCAATGTCACCTCAGTGTCACCTCCCCTGTCCTCGGTGTCACCTCCTTGTCCCATGCCCAGTGTCACCTCAATGTCATCTTCTGTCCCTGGTGTCACCTCCCCATCCTCAGTGTCACCTCAATGTCTTTGGTGTCACCTCCCTGTCCTGTCCCCAATGTCACCTCCCCATCCTTGGTGTCACCTCCCTGTCCTCGATGTCATCTGCTTGTCCTTGGTGTCACCTCCCTGTCCTGTCCTCAATGTCACCTCAATGTCACCTCAATGTCCTGTCCCCAGTGTCACCTCAATGTCCTCAGTGTCACCTCCCTGTCCCCAGTGTCTCCTCCCCTGTCCTCAATGTCACCTCCTTGTCGTGTCCCCATGGCACCTCAGTGTCACCTCCCTGTCCCCTGTATCACCTCCTTGTCCCCAATGTCACCTCAGTGTCACCGCCCTGTCCTCGGTGTCACCTCCTTGTCCCATCCCCAGTGTCACCTCAATGTCATCTTCTGTCCCTGGTGTCACCTCCATGTCCTCGATGTCACCTCCCTGTCCTGTCCTCAATGTCACCTCAATGTCCCCGATGTCACCTCAACATCACCTCCCCATCCCCAATGCCACCTCAGTGTCACCACCCTGTCCTCGGTGTCACCTCCCCTGTCCTCTCCCCAATGTCACCTTGATGTCACCTCCCTGTCTTGGTGTCACCTCCATGTCCTCGGTGTCACCTCCCTGCCTTTGATGTCACCTCTCTGTCCTGTCCCCGATGTCACCTCCCTGTCCCCAGTGTCACCTCCCTGTTCTTGGTGTCACCTCCCTGTCCCGTCCCCCAGTGTCACCTCAGTGTCACCTCCCTGTCCTCGATGTCACCTCCCCATCCCAGGTGACCAAAAGGTGTCCCCAGGGTGGGTGGTGGCACCTGGCAGCTGTCCCCAACCCCCTTTAGATGTCCCCAAGTGCCACCAGAGCTGTCCCCAAGCCCTTCTAGATGTCCCCAAACCTGTCCCCAACCCCTTTTAGATGTCCCCAAGTGCCACCAGAGCTGTCCCCAACCCCTTTTAGATGTCCCCAAGTGCCACCAACACTGTCCCCAAGCCCTCCAGATGTCCCCAGAGCTGTCCCCAACTCCTCCAGATGTCCCCAAGGATGTCCCCAAGTGCCACCAGAGGCGTCTCCAAACCCTTTTAGATGTCCCCAAACCTGTCCCCAACCCTTCTAGATGTCCCCAAACTCTTTTCGATGTCCCCAAACCTGTCCCCAACCCTTCTAGATGTCCCCAAACCCTTTTAAATGTCCCCAAAGATGTCCCCAAGTGCCACTGGCGCTGTCCCCAACCCCTCCAGATGTCCCCAAAGATGTCCCCAACCCCCTTTAGATGTCCCCAGGTGCCACCAGAGGTGTCCCCAACCCCTCCAGATGTCCCCAACGATGTCCTGAACCCCTTTTAGATGTCCCCAAGGATGTCCCCAAGTGCCACCAGCGCTGTCCCCAACCCCTTTAGATGTCCCCAAGTGCCACCAGAGCTGTCCCCAACCCTTTTAGATGTCCCCAAACCTGTCCCCAACCCCTCCAAATGTCCCCAAAGATGTCCCCAAGTGCCACCCTCACTGTCCCCAGCCCCTCCAGATGTCCCCAAACCTGTCCCCAACCCCTCCAAATGTCCCCAAAGATGTCCCCAGTGCCACCCTCACTGTCCCCAACCCTTTTAGATGTCCCCAAACCTGTCCCCAACCCCTCCAAATGTCCCCAAAGATGTCCCCAAGTGCCACCAGAGCTGTCCCCAAGCCCTTCAAATGTCCCCAGGTGCCACCAGCGCTGTCCCCAGCCCCTTTTAGGTGTCCTCAAACCTGTCCCCAACCCCTTTAGATGTCTCCTACACTGTCCCCAAGTGCCACCACCACTGTCCCCAACCCCTCCAGATGTCCCCAAGGATGTCCCCATGTGCCCCCAGCGCTGTCCCCAAGTGCCACCACCACTGTCCCCAACCCCTTTAGATGTCCCCAACCCCTTTTAGATGTCCCCAAACCTGTCCCCAACCCCCTTTAGATGTCCCCAGGTGCCACCAGAGGTGTCCCCAACCCCTCCAGATGTCCCCAACGATGTCCTGAACCCCTTTTAGATGTCCCCAAGGATGTCCCCAAGTGCCACCAGAGCTCTCCTCAACCCCTTTAGATGTCCCCAAACCTGTCCCCAGCCCCTCCAGATGTCCCCAAACTTGTCCCCAGCCCCTTTAGATGTCCCCAACCCCTCCAGATGTCCCCAAGGATGTCCCCAAGTGCCACCAGCGCTGTCCCCAACCCCTCCAGATGTCCCTAAACCTGTCCCCAACCCTTCTAGATGTCCCCTAACCCTTTTAAATGTCCCCAAAGATGTCCCCAAGTGCCACCGGCGCTGTCCCCAACCCTTTTACGTGTCCCCAAACCTGTCCCCAACCCCTTTAGGTGTCCCCAAGTGCCACCACCACTGTCCTCAACCCTTTTAGATGTCCCCAAAGATGTCCCCAAGTGCCCCCTGTAGATGTCCCCAAGTGCCGCCCTCAGTGTCCCCAACCCCTCCAGATGTCCCCAAACTTGTCCCCAACCCCTTTAGATGTCCCCAAACCTGTCCCCAGATGTCCCCAGCGCTGTCCCCAAGTGCCACCAGAGCTGTCCCCAACCCCTTTAGATGTCCCGAGATGCCACCAGCGCTGTCCCCAACCCCTTTAGATGTCCCCAAGTGCCACCAGAGCTGTCCCCAACCCTTTTAGATGTCCCCAAACCTGTCCCCAACCCCTCCAAATGTCCCCAAGTGCCACCAGAGGTGTCCCCAACCCTTTTAGATGTCCTCAAACCTGTCCCCATGTGCCCCCAGCGCTGTCCCCAAGTGCCACCACCACTGTCCCCAACCCCTCCAAATGTCCCCAAACTTGTCCCCAGCCCCTTTAGACCCCCCCAGTGCTGTCCCCAAGTGCCACCAGCACTGTCCCCAACCCCTCCAAATGTCCCCAAGTGCCACCAGAGGTGTCCCCAACCCCTTTTAGATGTCCCCAAACCTGTCCCCAGACGTCCCCAGCGCTGTCCCCAAGTGCCACCAGCACTGTCCCCAACCCCTTTAGATGTCCCCAAGTGCCACCAGCGCTGTCCCCAACCCCTCTAGATGTCCCCAAGTGCCACCAGAGCTGTCCCCAACCCTTTTAGATGTCCCCAAACCTGTCCCCAACCCCTCCAAATGTCCCCAAAGATGTCCCCAAGTGCCACCAGCTCTGTCCCCAACCCCTCCAAATGTCCCCAAGTGCCACCAGAGGTGTCCCCAACCCCTCCAAATGTCCCCAAACTTGTCCCCAGTCCCTTTAGACCCCCCCCTGTGCTGTCCCCAAGTGCCACCAGAACTGCCCCCAACCCCTTTAGATGTCCCCAGATGCCACCAGAGGTGTCCCCAACCCCTCCAAATGTCCCCAAGGATGTCCCCAAGTGCCACCCTCACTGTCCCCAACCCCTTTAGATGTCCCCAAACCTGTCCCCAACCCCTCCAGACGTCCCCAAACCTGTCCCCAGATGCCACCTTCGGTGTCCCCAAACCTGTCCCCAGACGTCCCCAGCGCTGTCCCCAAGTGCCACCAGAGCTGTCCCCAACCCCTTAAGATGTCCCCAAACCTGTCCCCAGACGTCCCCAGCGCTGTCCCCAAGTGCCACCCTCACTGTCCCCAACCCTTTTAGATGTCCCCAAACCTGTCCCCATGTGTCCCCAGCGCTGTCCCCAAGTGCCACCCCTGTGTCCCCCGTGTCCCCCCAGGTTGTCCCCACCCCCCCCCCCGACGAGGACCCCTACGAGCCCCTGGACCCCTCCCCCACCGCGGGGCCCCCCAAGGGCCGCCCCTCCCCCACCTTGGGGACCTTGGGGACACCGGGGGTGACACCGAGGGTGGCACCGAGGGCGGCCCTGGTGGCCCTGGTGGCCCTGGTGGCCCTGGTGGCCCTGGCGGTGACGCTGCTGCTGCTGCTGGGGACACTCGGGGCGCGGCGCCGTGAGTGCGGGACCGGGGATTTGGGGGAATTTGGGGGATTTTGGGGAATTTTGGGGAATTTTGGGATTTTTTTGGGGGGAATTTGGGGAATTTTGGGGATTTTTTGGGGTTTTTTTAAAATTTATTGGGAATTTTTAAAGAAAATTTAGGGATTTTTTCGGATTTTTTCGGGATTTATTTGGGAATTTTTTGGAAATTTTTAAGTTTTTTCTCTTTTGGGAATTTTTTGGGGGGAATTTCTGGTGAATTTTAGGGGATTTTTTTTTTATTTTTGGGAGGGTTTTATGTTTTTTTAGGGAAATTTGGGGATTTTTGGGGATTTCAGGGGGATTTTTTGGGATTTTTTTTGAGGGATTTTTGGGATTTTTTTTTTATTTTTGGGGATTTGGGGGATTTTTTCAGAATTTTTTAGGGAAATTTTGGAATTTTTGGGGGAAATTTTGGGGATTTTTTTGGGATTTTTGGGGGTTTTAAAGCAAAATTTTGGGAATTTTTTTGGATTTTTTTTTAATTTTTTGGGGTATTTTTTCCGGAATTTTTTAGGGAAATTTTGAGATTTTTTGGGGAATTTTTGGGGAAATTTTGGGGATTTCTTTGGGATTTTTTGGGGTTTTAAAGCAAAATTTTTTGGAATTTTTTTGGATTTTTTTGGAAATTTTGGGGGATTTTTGGGGATGTTTTTGAGGATTTTTGAGGATTTTGGGGGGAATTTTGGAGGATTTTTGGGGGAATTTTTTTTTATTTTAGGGGGATTTTTGTGGATTGGGGGAATTTTTTTTGGGAATTTTTTTGGTTATTTTTTGGGTTTTTGTGAGAATTTTTTGGGAAATTTTGGGGATTTTTAACGGATTTTTGGGATATTTTTGGGGACTGTTTGGGGGATTCTGGGGAGACTTTTTTGGGGATTTTTAAGGGAAATTTGGGGACTTTTTGGGATATTTGGGGGCATTTTGGGGGCATTTTCTGGGTTTTCTCCCTGGTGGCACGGTACAGTGAGTGCGGGCTCGGGGATTTGGGGAAATTTGGGATTTTTTTGGGATTTTTTGGGGGGCAATTTAGGGCAATTTTGGGGGGATTTGGGGGCTGTTTTGGGGGGAATTTGGGGGCGATTTCGCAGGGATTTGGGGGGGGATTTTGGGGGTTTCAGGGCTTTTGGGAGGAATTTTTTGGTGCAATTTGCAGAGATTTTGGGGGGATTTTTGGGGGGATTTTTGGGTGGATTTTGGGGGTTTCAGGGGTTTGGGGAGGAATTTTTTGGGGCAATTTGCAGAGATTTTGGGGGGATTTTTGGGGGGATTTTCAGGGGATTTTTGGGGGGGAATTTTGGGCAATTTTGGGGGGATTTGGGGGCGATTTCGCAGGGATTTGGGGGGGTTTTGGGTGGATTTTGGGGGATTTTGAGGGTTTGGGGAGGAATTTTTTGGGGTGATTTGCAGAGATTTTGGGGGGAATTTCGGGGGGATTTTTGGGGGGTTTTGGGGGGAATTTTGGAATTTGGGGGTGATTTCGCAGGGATTTGGGGGGGATTTTTGGGGGGATTTTTGGGGGGAATTTTGGGGGGATTTTGGGGGTTTCAGGGATTTGGGGAGGAATGTTTTGGGGCAATTCGCAGAGATTTTGGGGGGAATTTTCAGGGGATTTTTGGGGGGATTTTGGGGTTTTCAGGGGTTTGGGGAGGAATTTTTTGGGGCAATTTGCAGAGATTTTGGGGGGAATTTTGGGGGGATTTTTGGGTGGATTTTGGGGGTTTCAGGGGTTTTGGGAGGAATTTTTTGGGGCAATTTGCAGAGATTTTGGGGGGAGTTTTGGGGGGATTTTGGGTGGATTTTGGGGGATTTTGAGGGTTTGGGGAGGAACTTTTTGGTGCAATTTGCAGAGATTTTTGGGGGGAATTTTGGGGGGAATTTGGGGGCGATTTCGCAGGGATTTGGGGGGAATTTTGGGGGGATTTTGGGGGTTTCAGGGGTTTGGGGAGGAATTTTTTGGCGCAATTTGCAGAGATTTTGGGGGGAATTTTCGGGGGATTTTTGGGGGGAATTTTTGGGGGGGAATTTTGGGGGGTTTTGGGGGATTTTGAGGGTTTGGGGAGGAATTTTTTGGGGCAATTTGCAGAGATTTTGGGGGGATTTTTGGGGGGAATTTTGGGGGGGAATTTTGGGGGGATTTTTGGGGGGTTTTGAGGGTTTGGGGAGGAACTTTTTGGTGCAATTTGCAGAGATTTTTGGGGGGAATTTTGGGGGGAATTTGGGGGCGATTTCGCAGGGATTTGGGGGGAATTCTGGGGGGAATTTGGGGGTTTCAGGGGTTTTGGGAGGAATTTTTTGGGGCAATTTGCAGAGATTTTGTGGGGAATTTTGGGGGGAATTTCGGGGAGATTTTTGGGAGGTTTTGGGGGGAATTTTGGGGGGATTTTGGGGGTTTCAGGGGTTTGGGGAGGAATTTTTTGGGGCAATTTGCAGAGATTTTGGGGGGATTTTGGGTGGATTTTGGGGGTTTCAGGGATTTTGGGAGGAATTTTTTGGGGCAATTTGCAGAGATTTTTGGGGGGAATTTTCGGGGGATTTTTGGGGGGATTTTTGGGGGGGAATTTTGGGGGATTTTGGGGGTTTCAGGGGTTTGGGGAGGAATTTTGGGGGCGATTTGCAGAGATTTGGGGGAATTTTTGGGGGGAATTTCGGGTGGATTTTGGGGGATTTTGAGGGTTTGGGGAGGAATTTTTTGGGGCAATTTGCAGAGATTTTGGGGGGATTTTTGGGGGGATTTTTGGGGGTTTCAGGGATTTTGGGAGGAATTTTTTGGGGCAATTTGCAGAGATTTTGGGGGGAATTTTAGGGGGATTTTTGGGGGGATTTTTGGGGGGGATTTTGGGTGGATTTTGGGGGTTTCAGGGGTTTGGGGAGGAATTTTTTGGGGCGATTTGCAGAGATTTTGGGGGAATTTTGGGGAGATTTTCGGGGGGATTTTTGGGGGGTTTTGGGGGGAATTTTGGGGGGAATTTTGGGACATTTTGGGGGTTTGGGGCAATGTCCCCAAAATGTCCCCTCGGTGTCCCCTCGGTGTCCCCTCAGTCTCGGAGCTGGAGGCCGCCCTGGAGGCTGAGAAGGCGAAGGAGCCGCCACCAACGGCGGGTGGGTGTCACCTGTCACTGTCACTGTCACCTGTCACTGTCACCTGTCCCCTCCCAGTGTCACCTGTCCCTGTCACTGCTCACCTGTCCCCTCCCAGTGTCACCTGTCCTTGTCACCTGTCCATTGTCACCTGTCCCTGTCACCTGTCCATTGTCACCTGTCCCTGTGTCACCTGTCCCTGTCCCTGTCACCTGTCCCCTCCCAGTGTCACCTGTCCATTGTCACCTGTCCCTGTGTCACCTGTCCCTGTCACCTGTCCCAGTGTCCCCTGTCCTTTGTCACCTGTCATATGTCCATTGTCACCTGTCAACTACCCCAGTGTCACCTGTCACCTGTCAGCTGTCCCCTCCCAGTGTCACCTCCCTGCCCTCAATGTCCCCCTGTCCCCGTGTCCCCTCCCGCCATTGTCCTCTCCCCGCTCTACACCGAGCCCTGTCACCATCCCTGGTGGCCACCGGGCAGCTCCTGGTGGCCACCACCGTGTCCCCAACCCCTCCTGTGTCCCCTCAGTGTCCCCTCAGTGTCCCCTCATTGTCCCCTCAGTGTCCCCTCAGTGTCCCCTCAGTGTCCCCTCAGTGTCCCCCCAGTGTCCCCTCAGTGTCCCCGCATTGTCCCCTCAGTGTCCCCCCAGTGTCCCCTCATTGTCCCCTCATTGTCCCCCCAGTGTCCCTACATTGTCCCCCCAGTGTCCCCTCAGTGTCCCCTCATTGTCCCCTCAGTGTCCCCTCAGTGTCCCCCTGTCCCCACAGTGTCCGGCTCCTTCCTGCTCTACATTGGCCACTACATGGTGGCCACTTGGGCAGCTTCTGGTGGCCACCACCGTGTCCCCAACCACTCCTGTGTCCCTGTGCCCTCAGTGTCCCCTCAGTGTCCCCTCAGTTTCCATCTCCTCCCCTGTCAACACCAACTCCTGGTGACCACCGGACATCTCCCAGTGGCCACCACGTGTCCCCAAGCTCTGCCATGTCCCTGTCCCCTCAGTGTCCGACTCCTTCATTCCCAACACGGACCACTGCATGGTGGCCACCGGGCAGCTCCTGGTGGCCCCAGCGTGTCCCCAACCCCTCCTGTGTCCCCTCAGTGTCCCCTCAGTGTCCCCTCAGTGTCCCCTCAGTGTCCGGTTCTTCCTGTTCTACACCAAGCCCCAACTCCTGGTGGCCACCATCATTGTCCCCTCAGTGTCCCCCCAGTGTCCCCCCAGTGTCCCCTCAGTGTCCCCCCAGTGTCCCCTCAGTGTCCCCTCAGTGTCCCCTCAGTGTCCGGTTCTTCCTGCTCTACACCAAGCCCCAACTCCTGGTGGCCACCACCATTGTCCCCTCAGTGTCCCCCTGTCCCCACAGTGTCCGGCTCCTTCCTGCTCTACATTGGCCACTACATGGTGGCCACTTGGGCAGCTTCTGGTGGCCACCACCGTGTCCCCAACCCCTCCTGTGTCCCTGTCCCCTCATTGTCCCCTCAGTGTCCCATTCTTCCTGCTCTACACTGAGCTCCGTGACCAACTCCTGGTGGCCACCGACCAACTCCTGGTGGCCACTGTCACCTCCTGATGGCCACCACCATGTCCCCAACCCCTCCTGTGTCCCTGTGCCCTCAGTGTCCATCTCCTCCCCTGTCAACACCAAATCCTGGTGGCCACCGACCAACTCCTGGTGGCCATGGTCACCTCCTGATGGCCACCGCGTGTCCCCGCAGCGTCCCCCTGGTTCCTGCTCTACAACCAGCACCACTCTGGGTCCATGGTGGCCACCGGACATCTCCTGGTGGCCACCACCGTGTCCCCAACCCCTGTTTTGTCCCTGTCCCCTCATTGTCCCCTCAGTGTCCATCTCCTCCCTGCTCTACACTGAGCTCCATGACCAAATCCTGGTGGCCACCAACCAACTCCTGGTGGCCACCGACCAACTCCTGGTGGCCACGGTCACCTCCTGATGGCCACCGCGTGTCCCCGCAGCGTCGCCCTGGTTCCTGCTCTACAACCAGCACCACTCTGGGTCTGTGGTGGCCACTTGGGCAGCTTCTGATGGCCACCACCATGTCCCCAACCCCTGTTTTGTCCCTGTCCCCTCGTTGTCCCATCATTGTCCCATCATTGTCCCTTCAGTGTCCATCTCCTCCCCTGTCAACACCAGCTCCTGGTGGCCATGGTCATCTCCTGGTGACCACGGTCACCTCCTGACGGCCACCGCGTGTCCCCGCAGCGTCCCCCTGGTTCCTGCTCTACAATCAGCACCACTCGGGCTCCATGGTTGCCATGGTCATCTCCTGGTGGCCACCACCGTGTCCCCAACCCCTCCTGTGTCCCTGTCCCCTCATTGTCCCCTCAGTGTCCATCTCCTCCCTGCTCTACACTGAGCTCCATGACCAAATCCTGGTGGCCACCAACCAACTCCTGGTGGCCACCGACCAACTCCTGGTGGCCACCAACCCACTCCTGGTGACCACCAACCCACTCCTGGTGGCCACTGACCAACTCCTGGTGGCCATGACCAACTCCTGGTGGCCACGGTCCCCTCCTGACGGCCACCGCGTGTCCCCGCAGCGTCGCCCTGGTTCCTGCTCTACAACCAGCACCACTCTGGCTGCGTGGTGGCCTCGGGCCAGTGGCTCTCGCTGTCCCGCTGCGACCCCTCCTCGGGCTCCCAGCGCTGGCAGTGGCTGCCCGGGGCTCTGCTGCGCCACGCGGCCTCGGGGCTCTGCGCGGGCGCCACCCGCGACGTCCCCGCGGCGCTGGTGGCCCTGCGGCCGTGCCAGGCGGGGTCGCGGCTGCAGCGCTGGGGCTGCGCCCGGGGGGCCCTGCTGGGCCTGGCCGGGACCTCCCTGCACTTCAACTTCGGCCACGAGCGCCAGCGGCGCGTGCTGCTCTACCCGGGCACCGGCAACTGGAGCCGCTGGCTGGCGCACGGCACCGACCGCGACGTCTGCTCCAAGGCCTGTGAGTGAAATTTCCGAGATTTTCCCCAAGTTTTCCCCAATTTCCCCCAATTTTCCCCGAATTTTTCGGAAATTTGGGAAAAGGGCAACTGGAGCCGCTGGCTGGCGCACGGCTCCGACCGCGACTTCTGCTCCAAGGCCTGTGAGTTGTGGCTAAATTCCACCTTTTATGACCAGGTAACCTGCCCAGTGGATGCAGGGAAGGCTGTAGATGTTGTTTATTTGGATTTCAGTGTCAAAGGCTGCAGGTGTTGTTTATTTGGATTTCAGTGTCAAAGGCTGTAGATGTTGTTTATTTGGATTTCAGTGTCAAAGGCTGCAGATGTTGTTTATTTGGATTTCAGTGTCAAAGGCTGCAGGTGTTGTTTATTTGGATTTCAGTGTCAAAGGCTGCAGATGTTGTTTATTTGGATTTCAGTGTCAAAGGCTGCAGATGTTGTTTATTTGGATTTCAGTGTCAAAGGCTGCAGATGTTGTTTATTTGGATTTCAGTGTTAAAGGCTGTAGGTGTTGTTTATTTGGATTTCAGTGTCAAAGGCTGCAGGTGTTGTTTATTTGGATTTCAGTGTTAAAGGCTGTAGATGTTGTTTATTTGGATTTCAGTGTCAAAGGCTGCAGGTGTTGTTTATTTGGATTTCAGTGTCAAAGGCTGCAGATGTTGTTTATTTGGATTTCAGTGTCAAAGGCTGTAGATGTTGTTTATTTGGATTTCAGTGTCAAAGGCTGCAGGTGTTGTTTATTTGGATTTCAGTGTCAAAGGCTGCAGATGTTGTTTATTTGGATTTCAGTGTCAAAGGCTGCAGGTGTTGTTTATTTGGATTTCAGTGTCAAAGGCTGCAGGTGTTGTTTATTTGGATTTCAGTGTCAAAGGCTGCAGATGTTGTTTATTTGGATTTCAGTGTTAAAGGCTGCAGATGTTGTTTATTTGGATTTCAGTGTTAAAGGCTGTAGATGTTGTTTATTTGGATTTCAGTGTTAAAGGCTGCAGATGTTGTTTATTTGGATTTCAGTGTTAAAGGCTGTAGATGTTGTTTATTTGGATTTCAGTGTTAAAGGCTGCAGATGTTGTTTATTTGGATTTCAGCACGGCCTTTGACACTGTCCCCCCCAGCATTCTCCTAGACAAACTGGCAGGCCGTGCCTTGGACAGGAGCACTCTGTGCTGGCTTCAGAACTGGCATGGCCGGGCCCAGAGAGTGGTGGTGAAGGGTGTCACATCCAGCTGGCGGCCGGTCACCAAAGGTGTCCCTCATGGCTCTGTGCTGTTTAATTCTGTTCAATATTTTTATTGACGACATGGATGAGGGTTTAGAGTCCTTTATCAGCAGATTTGCAGATGACACCAAGCTGGGAGCGTGTGTTGATCTGTTAGAGGGACAGAGGGACTCGGAACGGTTGGACGGATGGGCAGAATCAAACGGGATGAATTTCAATAAATCCAAGTGCCGAGTCCTGCACTTTGGCCACAATAACCCCTGCAACGATACAAGCTGGGGACGGTGTGGCTGGACAGTGCTCACGCAGAAAGGGACCTGGGGGTGCTGGTGACAGCCGGCTGAACTGAGCCATCAGCGTGCCCAGGTGGCCACAAGGCCAATGGCTCCTGGCCAGGATCAGGAACAGTGTGGCTGGACAGTGCTGAGGTGGAAAGGGACCTGGAGGTGCTGGTGACAGCTGGTTGAACAAGAGCCATCAGCATGCCCAGGTGGCCAAGAGGGCCAATGCCATCCTGGCCATATCAGGGACGGTGTGGCTGGACAGCGTTCAGGTGGAAAGGGACCTGGAGGTGCTGGTGACAGCCGGCTGAACTGAGCCAGCAGCGTGCCCAGGTGGCCACAAGGCCAATGCCATCCTGGCCGGTATCAGGAACGGTGTGGCTGGACAGCGCTCACGCAGAAAGGGACCTGGGGGTGCTGGTGACAGTCGGCCAGGTGGCCAAGAGGGCCAATGCCATCCTGGCCAGGATCAGGGACGGTGTGGCTGGACAGCGCTCACGCAGAAAGGGACCTGGGGGTGCTGGTGACAGCCGGCTGAACACGAGCCATCAGCGTGCCCAGGTGGCCACTGACCAAATCCTGGAGGCCACCACCATGTCCCCATCACCATTGCTGATCCTGGCCAATGGCTCCTGGCCATATCAGGGACGGTGTGGCTGGACAGTGCTCAGGTGGAAAGGGACCTGGGGGTGCTGGTGACACTCGGCTGAACTGAGCGACCTGGGGGTGCTGGTGACACTCGGCTGAACTGAGCCAGCAGCGTGCCCAGGTGGCCACAAGGCCAATGGCTCCTGGCCATATCAGGGACGGTGTGGCTGGACAGTGCTCAGGTGGAAAGGGACCTGGGGGTGCTGGTGACAGCCGGCTGAACACGAGCCAGCAGCGTGCCCAGGTGGCCACAAGGCCAATGGCTCCTGGCCAGGATCAGGAATGGTGTGGCCAGCAGGAGCAGGGAGTTCATTCCTCCCCTGTACTCGGCACTGGTGAGGCCTCACCTGAATATTGCATCCAGTTCTGGGCCCCTCACTTGATGAGGGACGTTTTGATGCTTGAGCGTGTCCAGAGGAGAGCAATGAGGCTGGTGAGGGGCTTGGAGCACAAGCCATACAAAGAACGGCTGATTAATACAACCAAAAAAAAAATATCGACAAAATCCTCAAGTTTCCTTTGCAAATTGAAGAGCAAAACCAAAAACCTCAAAACAAAAAGTAAAACACAATAAATCACCACTAACATCCACAACGCCATTATTCATACAAATCCCAATAAAACCTCCAAAAAAACCAATTTCAAGAACCGATGAAAACAATAAATTAAAAGCAAATTAAAAAACATGAACAAAAAAACCACATTTATTTCCAAAATCAAAAAATCTAACAATGCCAACAACATATGATACCCAAAAGCAAAACCCAAAATAAAAAAAAAAAAAAGTCATAAAATACTCAAAAACTTCAAAAAAGCAGCTCAAACTTTTGAGCTAAATTCACAATGCTTCAAACAACTATTAAAAAAAACATTCACTACATATAACCTCACACCATATAATATTCAAAGTATTTTAGCAACGATTCTCACTAACATGCAAAAAAAAGTAAAAAAATATCTTACTAAATTGCAAAACAAATATCATGGGTTGGACTCGATGATCTTAAAGGTCTCTTCCAGCCTAGAATTTCTGTGATTCTGTAAATTTCAAACATTTCCCCACCTTTTCCCAATTTTTCCCAGTAGTTTTTCTGATTTTCCTCATTTTTTCCCAAATTTCTCCCAATTTTTCCCAAGTAATTCCTTTTTTTTTTGCAAGTTTTCCCCAGTTTTTTTCCCAAATTTCCCCCCAATACTTCCCCAGTTTTTCTGTATTTTCCCCAATTTTCCCCAGTTTTCTGCATTTTTCCCAGTTTTCCCCGATTTCCCCACAAAAATATTTTCCCAAATTACCTTCCCAATTTTCCCAAAATTTCCCCAAGTTTTCCCAATTTTTTCCAATTTTTTGAAGTTTTCTGCAATTTTCCCGAATTATTTTCCCAGAATTTTCCTAATCTTTCCCCAGATTTTTCCCCAAATTTTCTGCAATTTTCCCAATCTTTCCCCTGATTTTTTTCCCCAGATTTCCCCCATTTTTTCCAATTTTCCCCCAATTTTCCCATAAATTTTCCCAATTTTCCCCCAATTTTTCCCCAAATTTCCCCCAACTTTTTTCAAATTTTCCCCATTTTTCCCCAAATTTCCCCCCAATTTTCCCCAATATTTCCCCAGTTTTTCTGAATTTCCCCCAGTTTTTCTGGATTTTTCCCCCAATTTTTCAAAATTTCCCCAATTTTCTGCATTTTTCCCCAATTTTCCCTCAATTTTCCCCCTAATTTTCCCAAATTATATTCCCAAAATCTTTTCAAATTTTCCACAATTTTCCCCAGATTTTCTGCAATTTCTCTGGATTTTCCAAATTTTTATCCCAATTTTTTGGGATTTTCGCCATCCTGACCCCAATTTTTTGAGATTTTTCTAATTTTCCCAATTTTTCCCAAATTTCCCCCCGCTTTTTTCAAATTTTCCCCATTTTTTCCCAACTTTTTCTGGATTTTCCCCAATTTTCCCCCAATTTTTCAAAATTTCCCCAATTTTCTGCATTTTTCCCCAATTTTCCCTCATTTTCCCCCTAATTTTCCCAAATTATATTCCCAAAATCTTTTCAAATTTTCCACAATTTTCCCCAGATTTTCCGCAATTTTTCCAGATTTCCCCCATTTTAACCCAAATTTTTTTGGGATTTTTCCCCATTTTGACCCAAATTTTGGTTTTTCCCCCAGATTTGCTGCCCTGCTCGCGGGGCTGGGTGTTTTTCCGCCGTTCCTGTTATTTCTTCTCCTCCTTCGCCGCCTCCTGGGACAATTCCAGAACTTTCTGCCGGGCCCTGGGCGCGCGCCTGCTCGAGGTCGACGACAGCGAGGAGAAGGTCAGGCCAAAAATCCCCAAAAAATCCCCCAAAAATCCCCAAAAAATATCCCAAATTTACCATAAATCTCATAAATTCTGGGAATATCAAAAATCCCCCCCAAAAATCCCAAAAAAATCTAAAAAATGATCCCAAATTTGCCATAAATCTCATAAATTCTGGAAATATCAAAAATTAAAAAAGAAAATTGCCAAAAATCCCCAAAAAATCCCCCAAAAAAATCCCAAATTTGCCACAAATCTCATAAATTCTGGGAATATCAAAAATTAAAAAAGAAAACTGCCAAAAATCCCCAAAAAATCCCCCAAAAAATATCCCAAATTTGCCACAAATCTCATAAATTCTGGAGATATCAAAAATCCCCCCAAAAAATCCCAAAAAAATCCAAAAAATTTCCCCAAATTTGCCATAAATCTCATTAATTCTGGGAATATCAAAAATCCAAAAAATCCCTAAAAAATCCCCAAAAAATCCAAAAAATTATCCCAAATTTGCCATAAATCTCATTAATTCTGGGAATATCAAAAATCAAAAAAATCCCCAAAAAATCCCCCAAAAATCCCAAAAAATCTCAAAAAATTCCCCCCAAAAAATCCCAAAAAATTCCCCAAAAAATCCCCAGAAAAAATCCCTAAAAAATCCCCCAAAAAATCCCCCGAAAAATTCCAAATTGCCCTAAATCTCATAAATTCTGGAGATATCAAAAATTAAAAAAAATCGCCAAAAATCCCCCAAAAAATCCCAAAAAAATCCCCAAAAAATCCCAAAAAATCCCCCCCAAAATCCCAAATTTGCCACAAATCTCATTAATTCTGGGAATATCAAAAATAAAAAAAAAATTGCCAAAAATCCCCCAAAAAATCCAAAAAAATTCCCCAAAAATCCACCCAAAAATTCCGAATTTCCCATAGATCTCATAAATTCTGGGAATATCAAAAAATCCCATAAATCCCCCCCAAAAAAAAAAAAAAAAATCCCCCCAAAATCCCCAAAAAATCAAAAAAAATTATCCCAAATTTGCCATAAATCTCATTAATTCTGGGAATATGAAAAATCCAAAAAATCCCTAAAAAATCCCCAAAAAATCCCCAAAAGTCCCCCCAAAAAATTCCAAAAAATTCCCCAAAAAATCCCAAAAAAATCCCCCCAAAAATTCCAAATTTGCCATAAATCTCATTAATTCTGGGAATATCAAAAATAAAAAAAAAAATCGCCAAAAATCCCCAAAAAATCCCCAAAAAAATCCCCCAAAAAATCCCTCAAAAATCCCCCCAAAAATTCCAAATTTCCCACCGATCTCATTAATTCTGGGAATATCAAAAATCAAAAAAATCCCTAAAAAATCCCCAAAAAATCCAAAAAATTATCCCAAATTTGCCATAAATCTCATTAATTCTGGGAATATCAAAAATCCAAAAAATCCCTAAAAAATCCCCAAAAAATCCCCCAAAAATCCCCCAAAATCTCAAAAATTCCCCCCAAAAAATCCCAAAAAATTCCCCAAAAAATCCCCAAAAAATCCCTCAAAAATCCCCCAAAAATTCCAGATTTCCCATAGATCTCATAAATTCTGGGAATATCGAAAATCCCCCCAAAAAATCCCCCCTAAAAATCCCCAAAAAATCCAAAAATATTATCCCAAATTTGCCATAAATCTCATTAATTCTGGCAATATCAAAAATCAAAAAAATCCCTAAAAAATCCACAAAAAATTCCCAAAAAATTCCCCAAAAAAATCCCCAAAAATCCCCAAAAAATCCCCCCAAAAATTCCAAATTTGCCACAAATCTCATTAATTCTGGGAATATCAAAAATAAAAAAAAAAAAAATTGCCAAAAATCCCCCAAAAAATCCCCAAAAAATCCCTCAAAAATCCCCCCAAAAATTCCAAATTTCCCATAGATCTCATAAATTCTGGGAATATCAAAAATAAAAAAAAAAATCGCCAAAAATCCCCCCAAAAAATCCCCCAAAAAATCCCCCAAAAAATCCCAAAAAAATCCCCCCAAAAATTCCAAATTTCCCATAGATCTCATAAATTCTGGAGATATCAAAAATCCCCCCAAAAAATCCCCCCCAAAAATCCCAAAAAATCCAAAAAATTTTCCCAAATTTGCCATAAATCTCATTAATTCTGGGAATATCAAAAATCAAAAAAATCCCCAAAAAATCCCCCCAAAAATTCCAAATTGCCCTAAATCTCATAAATTCTGGAGATATCAAAAACTAAAAAAAATCGCCAAAAATCCCCCAAAAAATCCCCAAAAAATCCTCAAAAAATCCCAAAAAATCCCTAAAAAATCCCAAAAAAATCCCCCCCAAAATCCCAAATTTGCCACAAATCTCATAAATTCTGGGAATATCAAAAATAAAAAAAAAATTGCCAAAAATCCCAAAAAAATCCCCCAAAAAATCCTCAAAAAATCCCCCAAAAATCCCAAAAAAATCCCCCCAAAAATTCCAAATTTCCCACCGATCTCATTAATTCTGGGAATATCAAAAATCCAAAAAATCCCTAAAAAATCCCCAAAAAATCCAAAAAATTATCCCAAATTTGCCATAAATCTCATTAATTCTGGGAATATCAAAAATCCAAAAAATCCCTAAAAAATCCCCCAAAAATCCCCCAAAATCTCAAAAATTCCCCCCAAAAAATCCCAAAAAATCCCCCAAAAAATCCCAAATTTCCCACCGATCTCATAAATTCTGGGAATATCAAAAATCAAAAAAATCCCTAAAAAATCCCCAAAAAATCCAAAAAATTATCCCAAATTTGCCATAAATCTCATTAATTCTGGGAATATCAAAAATAAAAAAAAATCCCCAAAAAATCCCCCAAAAAATCCCAAAAAATCTCAAAAAATTCCCCCCAAAAAATCCCAAAAAATTCCCCAAAAAATCTCAAAAAATCCCCAAAAAATCCCTCAAAAATCCCCCCAAAAATTCCAAATTTCCCATAGATCTCATAAATTCTGGGAATATCAAAAAATCCCTCCAAAATCCCCCCCAAAAATCCCCAAAAAATCCAAAAAATTTTCCCAAATTTGCCATAAATCTCATTAATTCTGGGAACATCAAAAATCAAAAAAATCCTTAAAAAATCCCCCAAAAAATTCCAAATTGCCCTAAATCTCATAAATTCTGGAGATATCAAAAATTAAAAGAAATCGCCAAAAATCCCCCAAAAAATCCCCAAAAAATCCCCCAAAAAATCCCCAAAAAAATCCCCAAAAAATCCCAAAAAAATCCCCCCCAAAATCCCAAATTTGCCACAAATCTCATAAATTCTGGAGATATCAAAAATTTTTAAAAAATCGCCAAAAATCCTCAAAAAAAATCCCCAGAAAAATCCCCCAAAAAATCCCAAAAAATCCCCAAAAAATCCCCCCAAAATTCCAAATTTCCCACCGATCTCATTAATTCTGGGAATATCAAAAAATCCCAGAAATTCCCCAAAATCCCCAAATCGCCACAAACCCTAAAATCCCAATACTGCTCCATACCGGTCCATACTGGTTTATACTGGTTTATACTGGTCCATACTGGTCCATACTGGTTTATACTGGTTTATACTGGTCCGTACTGGTTTATACTGGTCCATACTGGTCCATACTGGTCCATACTGGTCCATACTGGTTTATACTGGTCCGTACTGGTCCATACTGGTTTATACTGGTTTATACTGGTCCGTACTGGTCCATACTGGTTTATACTGGTCTGTACTGGTTTATACTGGTCCATACTGGTCCATACTGGTTTATCCCAATCCATACTGGTCCATACTGGTTTATAATGATCCATACTGGTCCATACTGGTCCATACCGGTCCATACTGGTCCATACTGGTCCATACTGGTCCATACTGGTCCATACTGGTCCATACTGGTCCATACTGGTCCATACTGGTCTGTACTGGTCCATACTGGTCCATACTGGTCCATACTGGTCCGTACTGGTCCATACTGGTCCATACTGGTTTATCCCAATCCATACTGGTCCATACTGGTCCATACTGGTCCATACTGGTCCATACTGGTCCATACTGGTTTATACTGGTTTATACTGGTCCATACTGGTTTATCCCAGTCCATACTGGTCCATACTGGTCCATACTGGTCCATACTGGTCCATACTGGTCCATACTGGTCCATACTGGTTTACGCCGCTCCGCTCTGGTTTCAGGCCCTGGTCCAGGCCCAGCTCCAGGGCCCGTCCTGGCTCGGGATCCGCGACAGCGACCGGGAGGGGACCTGGAGAGGCCACAACGGCTCCGCCCTGGGGACACGGGACAGGTTGGGGACATTGGTGGGGACATTTGGGGACATTTATGGGGTATTTGGGGTCATTTATGGGACCTGGAGAGGCCACAACGGCACCGCCCTGGGGACACGGGACAGGTTTGGGGACATTTATGGGACATTTGGGGACATTTATGGGACCTGGAGCCGGGGGAACGGCACCGCCCTGGGGACCCAGGGACAGGTTTGGGGACATTGGTGGGGACATTTATGGGATTTATGGGACCTGGAGCCGGGGGGGAATGGCACCGCCCTGGGGACACGGGACAGGTTTGGGGACATTTATGGGACATTTGGGGACATTTATGGGGTTTTGGGGACATTTATGGGGTATTTGGGGTCATTTATGGGGCATTTGGGGTCATTTATGGGACCTGGAGCCGCGGGGACGGCACCGCCCTGGGGACACGGGACAGGTTGGGGACATTGGTGGGGACATTTGGGGACATTTATGGGGTCATTTATGGGACCTGGAGCCGCCACAACGGCACCCGCCCTGGGGACACGGGACAGGTTTGGGGACATTGGTGGGGTTTTTGGGGACATTTATGGGGTTTTGGGGACATTTATGGGACCTGGAGCCGGGGGAACGGCACCGCCCTGGGGACACGAGACGGGTTTGGGGACATTTGTGGGGTTTTGGGGTTTTGGGGATAATTTATGGGATTTTTATGGGACTTTTGGGGTAATTTATGGGATTTTTGGGGTCATTTATGGGATTTTGGGATAATTTATGGGATTTTTATGGGATTTTGGGACAATTTATGGGATTTTAATGGAATTTTTTGGGGTCATTTATGGGGTCATTTATGGGATTTTTGGGGTCATTTATGGGACCTGGAGCTGCGGGGACGGCACCGCCCTGGGGACACGGGACGGGTTTGGGGTCATTTGTGGGGTTTTGGGGTTTCTGGGATTTTTATGGGGTTTTTGGGGTTTTGGGACTTTTATGGGATTATTTATGGGATTTACAGGATTTGGTGCGCTTGGGGATTTTGGCCAATTTTGGGGGCAGATTTTTGGGATTTGAGTGGGATTTTGTGAAGATTTGCTTGGGATTTTGGGGATTTTTTTTGCGATTTGGGCCTAATTTGGGGTGGGATTTTGGGGATTTTTGGGATTTTCATGATCCTGACCCCGTTTTTTTCTCTTTTTGGGGTCAGTTTTTGGCAGCCGGGCGAGCCCAACGGGGGAACCCGAGAGAACTGCGCGGCCGTGGGGCCCGACGGGCTCTGGGCCGATTATCCCTGCGAGACGAACCTGACCTGGGTGTGCGAGGGACCCTCCTGAGCCAAAACCCCCAAAATTCACCCCAAAATTTCAGGAATTGGGGGAAAAAAACAATAAATGTGTGTGTGTAACTGGGATTGAACTGGGATCGAACTGGGATTGAACTGGGATTGAACTGGGATTGAACTGGGATTGTCCCTGCGAGACGAACCTGATCTGGGTGTGCGAGGGACCCTCCTGAGCCAAAACACCCAAAATTCACCCCCAAATCCACAAAATTCACCCCAAAATCCCACAAAATTCACCCCAAAATCCCCAGAATTGGGAAAAATAACAATAAATGTGTGTGTGTAACTGGGATTGAACTGGGATCGAACTGGGATTGTCCCTGCGAGACGAACCTGACCTGGGTGTGCGAGGGACCCTCCTGACCCAAAACCCCCAAAATTCACCCCAAAATCCCAGAAAATCACCCCAAAATCCCCAAAATTCACCCCCAAATCCCCAGAATTGGGGAAAAATGACAATAAATGTGGTGTGTGTAACTGGGATTGAACTGGGATTGAACTGGGATTGAACTGGGATTGAACTGGGATTGAACTGGGATTGAACTGGGATCGAACTGGGATTGAACTGGGATTGAACTGGGATTGAACTGGGATTGAACTGGGATTGAACTGCGATTGTCCCTGTGGGACCCCCCTGAGCTGGGTGTGCGAGGGACCCTCCTGAGCCAAAATCCCCAAAATTCACCCCAAAATCCCAGAAATTCACCCCAAAATCCCCAGAATTGGGGTAAAATAACAATAAATGTGTGTGTGTGACTGGGATTGAACTGGGATCGAACTGGGATTGAACTGGGATCGAACTGGGATTGAACTGGGATCGAACTGGGATCGAACTGGGATTGAACTGGGATCGAACTGGGATTGTCCCTGTGGGAGCCCCCTGAGCTGGGTGTGTGAGGGACCCTCCTGACCCAAAAAAGCCAAAAATTCACCCCAAAATCCCCAAAATTCACCCCAAAACCCCCAAAATTCACCCTAAAATCCAGAAATTCACCCCAAAATCCCAGAATTGGGGAAAAATAACAATAAATGTGTGTGTGTAACTGGGATTGAACTGGGATTGAACTGGGATCGAACTGGGATTGAACTGGGATCGAACTGGGATTGTCCCTGTGGGACCCCCCTGAGCTGGGTGTGCGAGGGACCCTCCTGAGCCAAAACCCACAAAATTCACCCCAAAATCCACAAAATTCACCCCAAAATCCCCAAAATTCACCCCAAAATTTAAGGAATTGGGGGAAAAAAACAATAAATGTGTGTGTGTAACTGGGATTGAACTGGGATTGAACTGGGATTGAACTGGGATTGAACTGGGATTGTCCCTGTGGGACCCCCCTGAGCTGGGTGTGCGAGGGACCCTCCTGACCCAAAACCCCCAAAATTCACCCCAAAATCCCAGATAATCACCCCAAAATTTCGGGAATTGGGAAAAAATGACAATAAATGTGTGTGTGTGTAACTGGGATTGAACTGGGATTGAACTGGGATTGAACTGGTATTGAACTGGGATTATCCCTGCGAGACGAACCTGACCTGGGTGTGCGAGGGACCCTCCTGACCCAAAAAAGCCAAAATTCACCCCAAAATCCCCAAAATTCACCCCAAAATTCCCAAAACTCACCCCAAAATTTTGGGAATTGGGGGAAAATAACAATAAATGTGTGTGTGTGTAACTGGGATTGAACTGGGATTGAACTGGGATCGAACTGGGATTGAACTGGGATTGTCCCTGTGGGACCCCCCTGAGCTGGGTGTGCGAGGGACCCTCCTGACCCAAAATCCCCAAAATTCACCCCAAAATCCCAGAAAATCACCCCAAAATCCCCAGAAATGGGGAAAAAAAACAATAAATGTGTGTGTGTAACTGGGATTGAACTGGGATCGAACTGGGATTGAACTGGGATTGTCCCTGTGGGACCCCCCCTGAGCTGGGTGTGCGAGGGACCCTCCTGACCCAAAATCCCCAAAATTCACTCCAAAATCCACAAAATTCACCCCAAAATCCCAGAAAATCACCCAAAATCCCCAGAAATGGGGAAAAATAACAATAAATGTGTGTGTGTAACTGGGATTGAACTGGGAGGGACTGGGATCATACTGGGATTGTCCCTGTGGGACCGCCCTGAGCTGGGTGTGCGAGGGACCCTCCTGACCCAAAAAAGCCAAAATTCACCCCAAAATCCCCAGAATTGGGAAAAATAACAATAAATGCGTGTGTGTAACTGGGATTGAACTGGGATTGAACTGGGATTGAACTGGGATCGAACTGGGATTGAACTGGGATTGTCCCTGTGGGACCCCCCTGAGCTGGGTGTGTGAGGGACCCTCCTGACCCAAAACCCCCAAAATTCACCCCAAAATCCACAAAATTCACCCCAAAATCCCAGAAAATCACCCCAAAATTTTGGGAATTGGGGAAAAATAACAATAAATGTGTGTGTGTAACTGGGATTGAACTGGGATTGAACTGGGATTGAACTGGGATTGAACTGGGATCGAACTGGGATTGTCCCTGTGGGACCCCCCTGAGCTGGGCGTGCAAGGGACCCTCCTGACCCAAAATCCCCAAAATTCACCCCAAAATCCACAAAATTCACCCCAAAATCCTGGGAATTGGGGGAAAATAACAATAAATGTGTGTGTGTAACTGGGATTGAACTGGGATCGAACTGGGATCGAACTGGGATCGAACTGGGATTGAACTGGGATTGTCCCTGTGGGACCCCCCTGAGCTGGGTGTGCGAGGGACCCTCCTGAGCCAAAACCCCCAAAATTCACCCCAAAATCCCCAAAAATCACCCCAAAATCCCGGGAATTGGGAAAAATAACAATAAATGTGTGTGTGTAACTGGGATTGAACTGGGATTGAACTGGGATTGAACTGGGATTGAACTGGGATTGAACTGGGATTGTCCCTGTGGGACCCCCCTGACCTGGGTGTGTGAGGGACCCTCCTGACCCAAAACCCCCAAAATTCACCCCAAAATCCCCGGAATTGGGGAAAAAATAACAATAAATGTGTGTGTTGAACTGGGATTGAACTGGGATTGAACTGGGATTGAACTGGGATTGTCCCTGTGGGACCCCCTGAGCTGGGTGTGCGAGGGACCCTCCTGACCCAAAATCCCAGAAAATCACCCCAAAATCCACAAAATTCACCCCAAAATTCACCCCAAAATCCCAGAAAATCACCCCAAAATCCCCAGAATTGGGAAAAATAACAATAAATGTGTGTGTGTAACTGGGATTGAACTGGGATTGAACTGGGATTGAACTGGGATTGAACTGGGATTGAACTGGGATTGTCCCTGTGGGCCCCCCCTGAGCTGGGTGTGCGAGGGACCCTCCTGAGCCAAAACCCCCAAAATTCACCCCAAAATCCCTGAAAATCACCCCAAAATCCCCAAAATTCACCCCAAAATTTCAGGAATTGGGGGAAAATAACAATAAATGTGTGTGTGTGTAACTGGGATTGAACTGGGATTGAACTGGGATTGAACTGGGATTGAACTGGGATTGTCCCGGCGGGACCCCCCTGAGCTGGGTGTGTGAGGGACCCTCCTGACCCAAAATCCCACAAAAGTCACCCCAAAATCCCCAAAATTCACCCCAAAATCCCAGAAAATCACCCCAAAATCCCCAGAATTGGGGAAAAATAACAATAAATGTGTGTGTGTAACTGGGATTGAACTGGGATTGAACTGGGATTGAACTGGGAGGGACTGGGATCAAACTGGGATTGTCCCTGTGGGACCCTCCTGACCTGGGTGTGCGAGGGACCCTCCTGAGCCAAAACCCCCAAAATTCACCCCAAAATTTCGGGAATTGGGGGAAAAAAACAATAAATGTGTGTGTGTGTAACTGGGATTGAACTGGGATCGAACTGGGATTGAACTGGGATCGAACTGGGATTGTCCCTGTGGGACGAACCTGACCTGGGTGTGCGAGGGACCCTCCTGAGCCAAAACCCCCAAAATTCACCCCAAAATCCACAAAATTCACCCCAAAATCCCCAGAATTGGGTAAAATAACAATAAATGTGTGTGTGTAACTGGGATTGAACTGGGATTGAACTGGGATCATACTGGGATTGTCCCTTGGGACCCCCCTGACCTGGGTGTGCGAGGGACCCTCCTGACCCAAAATCCCCAAAATTCACCCCAAAATCCCCAGAATTCACCCTAAAATCCCCAAAATTCACCCCAAAATCCCCAGAATTGGGAAAAATAACAATAAATGTGTGTGTGTGTAACTGGGATTGAACTGGGATCGAACTGGGATTGAACTGGGATTGAACTGGGATCGAACTGGGATTGTCCCTGTGGGACCCCCCTGAGCTGGGTGTGCGAGGGACCCTCCTGACCCCAAACCCCCAAAATTCACCCCAAAATCCACAAAATTCACCCCAAAATCCCCAAAATTCACCCCAAAATTTCAGGAATTGGGGGAAAAAAACAATAAATGTGTGTGTGTAACTGGGATTGAACTGGGATTGAACTGGGATTGAACTGGGATTGTCCCTGCGAGACGAACCTGACCTGGGTGTGCGAGGGACCCTCCTGAGCCAAAACCCCCAAAATTCACCCCAAAATCCACAAAATCACCCCAAAATTTCGGGAATTGGGGAAAAATGACAATAAATGTGTGTGTGACTGGGATTGAACTGGGATTGAACTGGGATTGAACTGGGATTGAACTGGGATTGAACTGGGATCGAACTGGGATTGTCCCTGTGGGACCCCCCTGAGCTGGGTGTGTGAGGGACCCTCCTGACCCAAAACCCCCAAAATTCACCCCAAAATCCCCAAAATTCACCCCAAAATCCCCGGAATTCCCCCAATACTGGAGCCAAACCTGGTTTAATGGGACAGAAACAATTTGGGGACATCGTTGGGGACATCGTTGGGGACAGCATTGGGGACATCGTTGGGGACATTGTTGGGGACATCATTGGGGACATCATTGGGGACATCATGGGGACCTCATTGGGGACATCATTGGGGACATCATGGGGACCTCATTGGGGACATCGTTGGGGACATCGTTGGGACATCATTGGGGACATCATTGGGGACATCATGGGGACATCATGGGGACATCGTTGGGACATCGTTGGGGACATCATTGGGGACATCATTGGGACATCGTGGGGACATTGTTGGGGACATCGTTGGGGACGTCGGGGTGGCCCCACAATCAGCAATAATCAGAGAAATCCTCGTCGACGTAATTGGCGGGAAACCAACCGACCTGGGGACAGACGGACACGGTCAGGGGACACCGTGGGGACATCTTGGGGACACTCGGGGGGGGACACCCAACCTGGCGTCCCCATGTCCTGCCTGGTGTCACCCTCTGTCCCCATCCCGTGTCCCCAATGTTCTCTGTTCCGTGTCCCCTCCTGGGCGTCCCCTGACCCCTCTGTCCTCTGTCCCCCCCAAGTGTCCCCCCAGTGTCCCCAATGTCCCCAAGGTGTCCCCAATGTGCCCCCACTGTCCCCAATGTCCCCAATCCCCCAATGTCCCCAATGTCCCCAATCCCCCAATGTCCCCAATGTCCCCAATACCCCCATTGTCCTCAATGCCCTCAATGTCCCCCAATGTCCCCAATGTCCCCAATCCCCCAATGCCCCCATTG
This sequence comes from Artemisiospiza belli, assembly GCA_021963965.1. Classification (NCBI taxonomy): domain Eukaryota; kingdom Metazoa; phylum Chordata; class Aves; order Passeriformes; family Passerellidae; genus Artemisiospiza; species Artemisiospiza belli. The sequence continues at coordinate 3,181 of JAKDEW010001243.1, read as the reverse complement.
TCCCCAATGTCCCCAATGTCCCCAACGCCCTCAATGTCCCCAGAGTCCCCAATGTCCCCAGGGTTGGGGACAGTGCCATACCCGCCCGTAGATCTCCCCTTTCCACCATCCCAGCTGTCCCCTCTTGCTGAGGACACGCACGATGTCCCCACTGTCCCCAATGTCCCCAATGTCCCATCAGTGTCCCAAATGTCCCCAATGTCCCCAATATCCCCAATATCCCAAATATCCCCAATATCCCCAATGTCCCATCAGTGTCCCAAGTGTCCCCAATGTCCCCAACATCCCCCATGTCCCCAATGTCCCCAGTGTCCCCAATGTCCCCAGAGTCCCCAGTGTCCCCAGTGTCCCCAATGTCCCCAGTGTCCCCAGTGTCCCCATATCCCCAGTGTCCCCATATCCCCAATGTCCCCAATGTCCCCAGTGTCCCCAGTGTCCCCAATGTCCCCAGTGTCCCCAGTGTCCCCATATCCCCAATGTCCCCAGTGTCCCCAATGTCCCCAATGTCCCCAATGTCCCCAGTGTCCCCAGTGTCCCCAATGTCCCCAATGTCCCCAATGTCCCCAGTGTCCCCAGTGCCATACCCGGCCGTAGATCTCCCCCTTCCACCATCCCGGCTGTCCCCTCTTGCTCAGGACGCGCACGATGTCCCCTTCCCGCAGGGACAGCTCCGTCCTGTCCCGCGCGCTGAAGGCGTAACGCGCCTTGGCCGAGCCGAAACTGCGGGTGGCACCTGGGGACAGAGGGACACGGTGACAGGGGACACGGGGACACCCCAAATCCAGCTGAAACTGCGGGTGGCACCTGGGGACACAGGGGACACGGTGACAGGGGACACGGGGGACACCCCAAATCCAGCCCCAAATCCAACCCTAAATAGAGCTGGAACTGCGGGTGGCACTGGGGACAGAGGGGGACAGAGGGGACACAGCTGAAACTGTGGGTGGCACCTGGGGACACAGGGGACACGGTGACAGGGGGACACAGTGACACCCCAAATCCAGCCCCAAACAGAGCCACGGTCTGGGGACACAGGGGACACAGTGACAGGGGACACGGGGGACACCCCAAATCCAGCTGAAACTGTGGGTGGCACCTGGGGACACAGGGGACACGGTGACAGGGGACACGGGGACACCCCAAATCCAGCCCTAAATCCAACCCTAAATAGAGCTGGAACTGCAGATGGCACCTGGGGACAGAGGGGACAGAGGGGACACGGTGACAGGGGACAGGGGGACACCACAAAATCCCAAATCCAACCCTAAATAGAGCTGGAACTGTGGGTGGCACCTGGGGACACACAGGGGACATTGTGACAGGGGACATGGGGACATGGGGACACCTCAAATCCAGCCCTAAACAGAGCTGGAATTGTGGATGGCATCCGGGACAGAGGGGACACTGGGACAGGGGACACGGGGACACCCCAAAATCCCAAATCCAACCCTAAATAGACCTGGAACTGCGGGTGGCACCTGGGGACACACAGGGGACACACAGGGGACATTGTGACAGGGGACATGGGGACACCTCAAATCCAGCCCTAAATAGAGCTGGAACTGTGGGGTGGCATCTGGGGACAGAGGGGACACGGTGACAGGGGACACTGGGACACCCCAAATCCAGCCCTAAATAGAGCTGGAACTGCAGGTGGCACCTGGGGACAGAGGGGACACGGTGACAGGGGACACGGGGACGCCCCAAATCCAGCCCCAAACAGAGCCACGGTCTGGGGACACAGGGGACACGGTGACAGGGGACACGGGGACACCCCAAATCCAGCCCTAAATCCAACCCTAAATAGAGCTGGAACTGCGGGTGGCACCTGGGGACAGAGGGACAGAGGGGACACGGTGACAGGGGACAGGGGGACACCCCAAAATCCCAAATCCAACCCTAAATAGAGCTGGAACTGCGGGTGGCACCTGGGGACAGAGGGACAGAGGGGACACAGTGACAGGGGACACGGGGACGCCCCAAATCCAGCCCCAAACAGAGCTCAAAGTGCAGGTGGCACCTGGGGACACACAGGGGACACACAGGGGACACGGTGACAGGGGACATGGGGACATGGGGACACCTCAAATCCAGCCCCAAACAGAGCTGGAATTGTGGGTGGCATCTGGGGACAGAGGGGACACGGTGACAGGGGACACGGGGACACGCGGACACCCCAAATGCAGCCCTAAATCCAGCTGGAACTGCAGGTGGCACCTGGGGACAGAGGGACAGAGGGGACACAGTGACAGGGGACACGGGGGACACCCCAAATCCAGCCCCAAACAGAGCTGGAACTGTGGGTGGCATCTGGGGACAGAGGGGACATGGTGACAGGGGACACGGTGACACGCGGACACCCCAAATGCAGCCCTAAATAGAGCTGGAACTGCGGGTGGCACCTGGGGACAGAGGGGACACTGGGACAGGGGACACGGGGACACCCCAAATCCAGCCCCAAACAGAGCTCAAACTGCAGGTGGCACCTGGGGACACACAGGGGACACACAGGGGACATTGTGACAGGGGACATGGGGACATGGGGACACCTCAAATCCAGCCCTAAATAGAGCTGGAACTGTGGGTGGCATCTGGGGACAGAGGGGACACTGGGACAGGGGACACAGTGACACGCGGACACCCCAAATCCAGCCCTAAATAGAGCTGGAACTGCGGGTGGCACCTGGGGACAGAGGGACAGAGGGACACGGTGACAGGGGGACACGGGGACGCCACAAATCCAGCCCCAAACAGAGCTCAAACTGCAGGTGGCACCTGGGGACACACAGGGGACACACAGGGGACATTGTGACAGGGGACATGGGGACATGGGGACACCTCAAATCCAGCCCTAAACAGAGCTGGAACTGCGGGTGGCACCTGGGGACACAGGGGACACGGTGACAGGGGACACGGGGACACCCCAAATCCAGCTGAAACTGCGGGTGGCACCTGGGGACACAGGGGACACGGTGACAGGGGACACTGGGACACCCCAAATCCAGCCCTAAATAGAGCTGGAACTGCGGGTGGCACTGGGAACAGAGGGGACAGAGGGGACACAGCTGGAACTGTGGGTGGCACCTGGGGACAGAGGGACAGAGGGACACGGTGACAGGGGGACACGGGGACACCCCAAATCCAGCCCTAAATCCAACCCTAAATAGAGCTGGAACTGCAG
>JAKDEW010001242.1:0-36216 GCA_021963965.1 Artemisiospiza belli | reverse complement strand
CTGTGAGCTTAGTTTTTGCATCTTTTGGTCCTTTGCACTGCACCTGATATAAACCCCCGCCATTTTTTTAGAGTCAGTAATTTCCCAAATTTTCTTTTTTTCTCCTCCAATTGCAATTCCTTTGATGTTGTCTCCATTCCAGCGTGTTTGTAAGTCCTTCTTTTCTGTTTTGGCCTTCAGTGGGGATCAACTTTGGCAAGCTTTGCTGCATGTGCCTGCCCTTGGTGGCGTATGGCCTGCCTGCATTTTGATGGCTTTGACTTTGGGAAAGATTTTTTCTTTTTTTTTTTTATTATTTTAGGTATTCATGCCATGTCCCTCATATCTTGCCCCCTAAGTTGTGTCTTCCTCCTTGACTTTTTCCCCTGCTTTTGCAACATCTGTGAGCTTAGTTTTGGCACCTTTTGGTCCTTTGCAATGCAGCTGATTTCCTCACAGCCTAGTATTTGAAGAGACTAAAATTCCCGATTTTCTGCTTTTTTCAATTGCATTTCATTTGAACCTATCTCCTTTCCAGAGTGTTTGTAAGCCTTTCTTTTGGGATTCGCAAGATTCCTTTTCCCTTCCCGAAAGGAAATTTCATTTCCTTTCGGGAAGGGAAAAGGAATCTTGCGATTTCAATGGGGACCAATAGAGGAATCTTTGGTGCATGTCCATGCACTTGATGGCAGGCCATGCCTTTTGATGGCTTTGACTTTGGGAAAGATTTTTTTCTTTTTTTGGTTGTTTTCGGAAGTATTCATGCCATGTCCCTCACATCTTGCCCCCTAAGTTGTGTCTTCCTCCTTGACTTTTTCCCCTGCTTTTGCAACATCTGTGAGCTTAGTTTTGGCACCTTTTGGTCCTTTGCACTGCACCTGATATAAACCCAGGCCATTTTCTTAGAATCACTAACTTACCCAAATTTTATTTTTTTCTCATAGAAATTGAATTCCTTTCATGTTGTCTCCATTCCAGCGTGTTTGTAAGTCCTTCTTTTCTGTTTTGGCCTTCAGTGGGGATCAATTTTGGCAAGCTTTGCTGCATGTGCCTGCACTTGCTGGCATATGGCCTGCCTGCATTTTGATGGCTTTGACTTTGGGAAAGATTTTTTCTTTTTTTTTTTTTTATTTTTTTAAGTATTCATGCCATGTCCCTCACATCTTGCCCCCTAAGTTGTGTCTTCCTCCTTGACTTTTTCCCCTGCTTTTGCAACATCTGTGAGCTTAGTTTTGGCATCTTTTGGTCCTTTGCACTGCACCTGATATAAACCCAGGCCATTTTCTTAGAGTCACTAAATTTCCCAAATTTTCTTGTTATCTCATAGAAATTGAATTCCTTTGATGTTGTCTCCATTCCATCGTGTTTGTAAGTCCTTCTTTTCTGTTTTGGCCTTCAGTGGGGATCAGTTTTGGCAAGCTTTGCTGCATGTGCCTGCCCTTGCTGGCGTATGGCCTGCCTGCATTTTGATGGCTTTGACTTTGGGAAAGATTTTTTCTTTTTTTTTTTTTTTGTTTTAAGTATTCATGCCATGTCCCTCACATCTTGCCCCCTAAGTTGTGTCTTCCTCCTTGACTTTTTCCCCTGCTTTTGCAACATCTGTGAGCTTAGTTTTGGCACCTTTTGGTCCTTTGCAATGCAGCTGATTTCCTCACAGCCTATTTTTTGAAGAGACTAAAATTCCCGATTTTCTGCTTTTTTCAATTGCATTTCATTTGAACCTATCTCCTTTCCAGAGTGTTTGTAAGCCTTTCTTTTGGGATTCGCAAGATTCCTTTTCCCTTCCCGAAAGGAAATTTCATTTCCTTTCGGGAAGGGAAAAGGAATCTTGCGATTTCAATGGGGACCAATAGAGGAATCTTTGGTGCATGTCCCTGCACTTGATGGCAGGCCATGCCTTTTGATGGCTTTGACTTTGGGAAAGATTTTTTTCTTTTTTTGGTTGTTTTCTGAAGTGTTCATGCCATGTCCCTCACATCTTGCCCCCTAAGTTGTGTCTTCCTCCTTGTCTTTTTCCCCTGCTTTTGCAACATCTGTGAGCTTAGTTTTGGCACCTTTTGGTCCTTTGCACTGCACCGGATATAAACCCAGGCCATTTTCTTAGAATCACTAACTTACCAAAATTTTCTTTTTTTCTCATAGAAATTTAATTCCTTTCATGTTGTCTCCATTCCAGCGTGTTTGTAACTCCTTCTTTTCTGTTTTGGCCTTTAGTGGGGATCAATTTTGGCAAACTTTGCTGCATGTGCCTGCCCTTGGTGGCGTATGGCCTGCCTGCATTTTGATGGCTTTGACTTTGGGAAAGATTTTTTCTTTTTTTTTTTTTTTTTGTTTTAACTATTCATGCCATGTCCCTCATATCTTGCTCCCTAAGTTGTATCTTCCTCCTTGACTTTTTCCCCTGCTTTTGCAACATCTGTGAGCTTAGTTTCGGCACCTTTTGGTCCTTTGCACTGCACCTGCTAAAATCCCAGGCCACTTTCTAAGAGTCATTAAATTTCCCAAATTTTCTTTTTTTCTCCTCCAATTGCAATTCCTTTGATGTTGTCTCCATTCCAGCGTGTTTGTAGGTCCTTCTTTTCTGTTTTGGCCTTCAGCGGGGATCAATTTTGGCAAGCTTTGCTGCATGTGCCTGCACTTGCTGGCGTATGGCCTGCCTGCATTTTGATGGCTTTGACTTTGGGAAAGATTTTGTCTTTTTTTTTTTTTTTATTATTTTAAGTATTCATGCCATGTCCCTCACATCTTGCCCCCTAAGTTGTGTCTTCCTCCTTGTCTTTTTCCCTGCTTTTGCAACATCTGTGAGCTTAGTTTTTGCATCTTTTGGTCCTTTGCACTGCACCTGATATAAACCCCCGCCATTTTTTTGGAGTCAGTAATTTCCCAAATTTTCTTTTTTTCTCCTCCAATTGCAATTCCTTTGATGTTGTCTCCATTCCAGCGTGTTTGTAAGTCCTTCTTTTCTGTTTTGGCCTTCAGTGGGGATCAACTTTGGCAAGCTTTGCTGCATGTGCCTGCCCTTGGTGGCGTATGGCCTGCCTGCATTTTGATGGCTTTGACTTTGGGAAAGATTTTTTCTTTTTTTTTTTTATTATTTTAGGTATTCATGCCATGTCCCTCATATCTTGCCCCCTAAGTTGTGTCTTCCTCCTTGACTTTTTCCCCTGCTTTTGCAACATCTGTGAGCTTAGTTTTTGGCACCTTTTGGTCCTTTGCAATGCAGCTGATTTCCTCACAGCCTAGTATTTGAAGAGACTAAAATTCCCGATTTTCTGCTTTTTTTCAATTGCATTTCATTTGAACCTATCTCCTTTCCAGAGTGTTTGTAAGCCTTTCTTTTGGGATTCGCAAGATTCCTTTTCCCTTCCCGAAAGGAAATTTCATTTCCTTTCGGGAAGGGAAAAGGAATCTTGCGATTTCAATGGGGACCAATAGAGGAATCTTTGGTGCATGTCCATGCACTTGATGGCAGGCCATGCCTTTTGATGGCTTTGACTTTGGGAAAGATTTTTTTCTTTTTTTGGTTGTTTTCGGAAGTATTCATGCCATGTCCCTCACATCTTGCCCCCTAAGTTGTGTCTTCCTCCTTGACTTTTTCCCCTGCTTTTGCAACATCTGTGAGCTTAGTTTTGGCACCTTTTGGTCCTTTGCACTGCACCTGATATAAACCCAGGCCATTTTCTTAGAATCACTAACTTACCCAAATTTTATTTTTTTCTCATAGAAATTGAATTCCTTTCATGTTGTCTCCATTCCAGCGTGTTTGTAAGTCCTTCTTTTCTGTTTTGGCCTTCAGTGGGGATCAATTTTGGCAAGCTTTGCTGCATGTGCCTGCACTTGCTGGCATATGGCCTGCCTGCATTTTGATGGCTTTGACTTTGGGAAAGATTTTTTCTTTTTTTTTTTTTTATTTTTTTAAGTATTCATGCCATGTCCCTCACATCTTGCCCCCTAAGTTGTGTCTTCCTCCTTGACTTTTTCCCCTGCTTTTGCAACATCTGTGAGCTTAGTTTTGGCATCTTTTGGTCCTTTGCACTGCACCTGATATAAACCCAGGCCATTTTCTTAGAGTCACTAAATTTCCCAAATTTTCTTGTTATCTCATAGAAATTGAATTCCTTTCATGTTGTCTCCATTCCAGCGTGTTTGTAAGTCCTTCTTTTCTGTTTTGGCCTTCAGTGGGGATCAATTTTGGCAAGCTTTGCTGCATGTGCCTGCACTTGCTGGCGTATGGCCTGCCTGCATTTTGATGGCTTTCACTTTGGGAAAGATTTTTTCTTTATTTTTTTTTTTTTATTTTAAGTATTCATGCCATGTCCCTCACATCTTGCCCCCTAAGTTGTGTCTTCCTCCTTGACTTTTTCCCCTGCTTTTGCAACATCTGTGAGCTTAGTTTTGGCACCTTTTGGTCCTTTGCAATGCAGCTGATTTCCTCACAGCCTATTTTTTGAAGAGACTAAAATTCCCGATTTTCTGCTTTTTTCAATTGCATTTCATTTGAACCTATCTCCTTTCCAGAGTGTTTGTAAGCCTTTCTTTTGGGATTCGCAAGATTCCTTTTCCCTTCCCGAAAGGAAATTTCATTTCCTTTCGGGAAGGGAAAAGGAATCTTGCGATTTCAATGGGGACCAATAGAGGAATCTTTGGTGCATGTCCCTGCACTTGATGGCAGGCCATGCCTTTTGATGGCTTTGACTTTGGGAAAGATTTTTTTCTTTTTTTGGTTGTTTTCTGAAGTGTTCATGCCATGTCCCTCACATCTTGCCCCCTAAGTTGTGTCTTCCTCCTTGTCTTTTTCCCCTGCTTTTGCAACATCTGTGAGCTTAGTTTTGGCACCTTTTGGTCCTTTGCACTGCACCGGATATAAACCCAGGCCATTTTCTTAGAATCAATAACTTACCAAAATTTTCTTTTTTTCTCATAGAAATTTAATTCCTTTCATGTTGTCTCCATTCCAGCGTGTTTGTAACTCCTTCTTTTCTGTTTTGACCTTCAGTGGGGATCAATTTTGGCAAGCTTTGCTGCATGTGCCTGCCCTTGGTGGTGTATGGCCTGCCTGCATTTTGATGGCTTTGACTTTGGGAAAGATTTTTTCTTTTTTTTTTTTTATTATTTTAAGTATTCATGCCATGTCCCTCACATCTTGCCCCCTAAGTTGTGTCTTCCTCCTTCACTTTTTCCCCCGCTTTTGCAACATCTGTGAGCTTAGATTTGGCACCTTTTGGTCCTTTGCACTGCACCTGATATAAACCCAGGCCATTTTCTTAGAGTCACTAAATTTCCCAATTTTTTTTTTTTCTCCTACAATTGCAATTCCTTTGATGCTGTCTCCATTCCAGCGTGTTTGTAAGTCCTTCTTTTCTGTTTTGGCCTTCAGTGGGGATCAATTTTGGCAAGCTTTGCTGCATGTGCCTGCCCTTGGTGGTGTATGGCCTGCCTGCATTTTGATGGCTTAGACTTTGGGAAAGATTTTCTCTTTTTTTTTTCTTTTTTGTTTTAAGTATTCATGCCATGTCCCTCACATCTTGCCCCCTAAGTTGTGTCTTCCTCCTTGACTTTTTCCCCTGCTTTTGCAACATCTGTGAGCTTAGTTTTGGCACCTTTTGGTCCTTTGCACTGCACCTGATATAAACCCAGGCCATTTTCTTAGAGTCACTAAATTTCCCAAATTTTCTTTTTTTCTCCTCCAATTGCAATTCCTTTGATGTTGTCTCCATTCCAGCGCGTTTGTAAGTCCTTCTTTTCTGTTTTGGCCTTCAGTGGGGATCAAGTTTTGCAAGCTTTGCTGCATGTGCCTGCACTTGCTGGCGTATGGCCTGCCTGCATTTTGATGGCTTTGACTTTGGGAAAGATTTTTTCTTTTTTTTTTTTTTTATTATTTTAAGTATTCATGCCATGTCCCTCACATCTTGCCCCCTAAGTTGTGTCTTCCTCCTTGACTTTTTCCCCTGCTTTTTCAACATATGTGAGCTTAGTTTTGGCACCTTTTGGTCCTTTGCACTGCACCTGATATAAACCCAGGCCATTTTCTTAGAGTCACTAAATTTCCCAATTTTTCTTTTTCTCCTCCAATTGCAATTCCTTTGATGCTGTCTCCATTCCAGCGTGTTTGTAAGTCCTTCTTTTCTGTTCTGGCCTTCAGTGGGGATCAATTTTGGCAAGCTTTGCTGCATGTGCCTGCCCTTGGTGGTGTATGGCCTGCCTGCATTTTGATGGCTTTGATTTTGGGAAAGATTTTTTCTTTTTTTTTTTTTTATTATTTTAAGTATTCATGCCATGTCCCTCATATCTTGCCCCCTAAGTTGTGTCTTCCTCCTTGACTTTTTACCCTGCTTTTGCAACATCTGTGAGCTTAGTTTTGGCATCTTTTGGTCCTTTGCACTGCACCTGATATAAACCCAGGCCATTTTCTTAGAGTCACTAAATTTCCCAAATTTTCTTTTTTTCTCCTCCAATTGCAAATCCTTTGATGGTGTCTCCATTCCAGCGTGTTTGTAAGTCCTTCTTTTCTGTTTTGGCCTTCAGTGGGGATCAATTTTGGACAACTTTGCTGCATGTGCCTGCACTTGCTGGCGTATGGCCTGCCTGCATTTTGATGGCTTTGACTTTGGGAAGGATTTTTTCTTTTTTTTTTTTTTTTTTTTTTGTTTTAAGTACTCATGCCATGTCCCTCATATCTTGCTCCCTAAGTTGTGTCTTCCTCCTTCAATTTTTCCCCTGCTTTTGCAACATCTGTGAGCTTAGTTTTTGCATCTTTTGGTCCTTTGCACTGCACCTGATATAAACCCAGGCCATATTCTTAGAGTCACTAAATTTCCCAAATTTTCTTTTTTTCTCCTCCAATTGCAAATCCTTTGATGTTGACTCCATTCCAGCGTGTTTGTAGGTCCTTCTTTTCTGTTTTGGCCTTTAGTGGGGATCAATTTTGGCAAACTTTGCTGCATGTGCCTGCCCTTGGTGGCGTATGGCCTGCCTGCATTTTGATGGCTTTGACTTTGGGAAAGATTTTTTTTTTTTTTTTTTTTTTTTTGTTTTAACTATTCATGCCATGTCCCTCATATCTTGCTCCCTAAGTTGTATCTTCCTCCTTGACTTTTTCCCCTGCTTTTGCAACATCTGTGAGCTTAGTTTCGGCACCTTTTGGTCCTTTGCACTGCACCTGCTAAAATCGCAGGCCACTTTCTAAGAGTCATTAAATTTCCCAAATCTTCTTTTTTTCTCCTCCAATTGCAATTCCTTTGATGTTGTCTCCATTCCAGCGTGTTTGTAGGTCCTTCTTTTCTGTTTTGGCCTTCAGTGGGGATCAATTTTGGCAAGCTTTGCTGCATGTGCCTGCACTTGCTGGCGTATGGCCTGCCTGCATTTTGATGGCTTTGACTTTGGGAAAGATTTTGTCTTTTTTTTTTTTTTTATTATTTTAAGTATTCATGCCATGTCCCTCACATCTTGCCCCCTAAGTTGTGTCTTCCTCCTTGACTTTTTCCCCTGCTTTTGCAACATCTGTGAGCTTAGTTTTTGCATCTTTTGGTCCTTTGCACTGCACCTGATATAAACCCCCGCCATTTTTTTAGAGTCAGTAATTTCCCAAATTTTCTTTTTTTCTCCTCCAATTGCAATTCCTTTGATGTTGTCTCCATTCCAGCGTGTTTGTAAGTCCTTCTTTTCTGTTTTGGCCTTCAGTGGGGATCAATTTTGGCAAGCTTTGCTGCATGTGCCTGCCCTTGGTGGCGTATGGCCTGCCTGCATTTTGATGGCTTTGACTTTGGGAAAGATTTTTTCTTTTTTTTTTTTATTATTTTAGGTATTCATGCCATGTCCCTCATATCTTGCCCCCTAAGTTGTGTCTTCCTCCTTGACTTTTTCCCCTGCTTTTGCAACATCTGTGAGCTTAGTTTTGGCACCTTTTGGTCCTTTGCAATGCAGCTGATTTCCTCACAGCCTAGTATTTGAAGAGACTAAAATTCCCGATTTTCTGCTTTTTTCAATTGCATTTCATTTGAACCTATCTCCTTTCCAGAGTGTTTGTAAGCCTTTCTTTTGGGATTCGCAAGATTCCTTTTCCCTTCCCGAAAGGAAATTTCATTTCCTTTCGGGAAGAGAAAAGGAATCTTGCGATTTCAATGGGGACCAATAGAGGAATCTTTGGTGCATGTCCATGCACTTGATGGCAGGCCATGCCTTTTGATGGCTTTGACTTTGGGAAAGATTTTTTTCTTTTTTTGGTTGTTTTCGGAAGTATTCATGCCATGTCCCTCACATCTTGCCCCCTAAGTTGTGTCTTCCTCCTTGACTTTTTCCCCTGCTTTTGCAACATCTGTGAGCTTAGTTTTGGCACCTTTTGGTCCTTTGCACTGCACCTGATATAAACCCAGGCCATTTTCTTAGAATCACTAACTTTCCCAAATTTTCTTTTTTTCTCATAGAAATTGAATTCCTTTCATGTTGTCTCCATTCCAGCGTGTTTGTAAGTCCTTCTTTTCTGTTTTGGCCTTCAGTGGGGATCAATTTTGGCAAGCTTTGCTGCATGTGCCTGCACTTGCTGGCGTATGGCCTGCCTGCATTTTGATGGCTTTGACTTTGGGAAAGATTTTTTCTTTTTTTTTTTTTTTATTTTTTTAAGTATTCATGCCATGTCCCTCACATCTTGCCCCCTAAGTTGTGTCTTCCTCCTTGACTTTTTCCCCTGCTTTTGCAACATCTGTGAGCTTAGTTTTGGCATCTTTTGGTCCTTTGCACTGCACCTGATATAAACCCAGGCCATTTTCTTAGAGTCACTAAATTTCCCAAATTTTCTTGTTTTCTCATAGAAATTGAATTCCTTTCATGTTGTCTCCATTCCAGCGTGTTTGTAAGTCCTTCTTTTCTGTTTTGGCCTTCAGTGGGGATCAATTTTGGCAAGCTTTGCTGCATGTGCCTGCACTTGCTGGCGTATGGCCTGCCTGCATTTTGATGGCTTTCACTTTGGGAAAGATTTTTTCTTTATTTTTTGTTTTTATTTTAAGTATTCATGCCATGTCCCTCACATCTTGCCCCCTAAGTTGTGTCTTCCTCCTTGACTTTTTCCCCTGCTTTTGCAACATCTGTGAGCTTAGTTTTGGCACCTTTTGGTCCTTTGCAATGCAGCTGATTTCCTCACAGCCTATTTTTTGAAGAGACTAAAATTCCCGATTTTCTGCTTTTTTCAATTGCATTTCATTTGAACCTATCTCCTTTCCAGAGTGTTTGTAAGCCTTTCTTTTGGGATTCGCAAGATTCCTTTTCCCTTCCCGAAAGGAAATTTCATTTCCTTTCGGGAAGGGAAAAGGAATCTTGCGATTTCAATGGGGACCAATAGAGGAATCTTTGGTGCATGTCCCTGCACTTGATGGCAGGCCATGCCTTTTGATGGCTTTGACTTTGGGAAAGATTTTTTTCTTTTTTTGGTTGTTTTCGGAAGTGTTCATGCCATGTCCCTCACATCTTGCCCCTTAAGTTGTGTCTTCCTCCTTGTCTTTTTCCCCTGCTTTTGCAACATCTGTGAGCTTAGTTTTGGCACCTTTTGGTCCTTTGCACTGCACCGGATATAAACCCAGGCCATTTTCTTAGAATCAATAACTTACCAAAATTTTCTTTTTTTCTCATAGAAATTTAATTCCTTTCATGTTGTCTCCATTCCAGCGTGTTTGTAACTCCTTCTTTTCTGTTTTGACCTTCAGTGGGGATCAATTTTGGCAAGCTTTGCTGCATGTGCCTGCCCTTGGTGGTGTATGGCCTGCCTGCATTTTGATGGCTTTGACTTTGGGAAAGATTTTTTCTTTTTTTTTTTTTATTATTTTAAGTATTCATGCCATGTCCCTCACATCTTGCCCCCTAAGTTGTGTCTTCCTCCTTGACTTTTTCCCCCGCTTTTGCAACATCTGTGAGCTTAGTTTTGGCACCTTTTGGTCCTTTGCACTGCACCTGATATAAACCCAGGCCATTTTCTTAGAGTCACTAAATTTCCCAATTTTTCTTTTTCTCCTCCAATTGCAATTCCTTTGATGCTGTCTCCATTCCAGCGTGTTTGTAAGTCCTTCTTTTCTGTTTTGGCCTTCAGTGGGGATCAATTTTGGCAAGCTTTGCTGCATGTGCCTGCCCTTGGTGGTGTATGGCCTGCCTGCATTTTGATGGCTTTGACTTTGGGAAAGATTTTTTCTTTTTTTTTTTTTTTATTATTTTAAGTATTCATGCCATGTCCCTCACATCTTGCCCCCTAAGTTGTGTCTTCCTCCTTGACTTTTTCCCCTGCTTTTGCAACATCTGTGAGCTTAGTTTTGGCACCTTTTGGTCCTTTGCACTGCACCTGATATAAACCCAGGCCATTTTCTTAGAGTCACTAAATTTCCCAATTTTTCTTTTTCTCCTCCAATTGCAATTCCTTTGATGCTGTCTCCATTCCAGCGTGTTTGTAAGTCCTTCTTTTCTGTTTTGGCCTTCAGTGGGGATCAATTTTGGCAAGCTTTGCTGCATGTGCCTGCCCTTGGTGGTGTATGGCCTGCCTGCATTTTGATGGCTTTGACTTTGGGAAAGATTTTTTCTTTTTTTTTTTTTTATTATTTTAAGTATTCATGCCATGTCCCTCATATCTTGCCCCCTAAGTTGTGTCTTCCTCCTTCACTTTTTCCCCTGCTTTTGCAACATCTGTTAGCTTAGATTTGGCACCTTTTGGTCCTTTGAAATGCAGCTGATTTCCTCACAGCCTATTTTTTGAAGAGACTAAAATTCCCGATTTTCTGCTTTTTTCAATTGCATTTCATTTGAACCTATCTCCTTTCCAGAGTGTTTGTAAGCCTTTCTTTTGGGATTCGCAAGATTCCTTTTCCCTTCCCGAAAGGAAATTTCATTTCCTTTCGGGAAGGGAAAAGGAATCTTGCGATTTCAATGGGGACCAATAGAGGAATCTTTGGTGCATGTCCCTGCACTTGATGGCAGGCCATGCCTTTTGATGGCTTTGACTTTGGGAAAGATTTTTTCTTTTTTTGGTTGTTTTCTGAAGTGTTCATGCCATGTCCCTCATATCTTTCCCCCTAAGTTGTGTCTTCCTCCTTGACTTTTTACCCTGCTTTTGCAACATCTGTGAGCTTAGTTTTGGCACCTTTTGGTCCTTTGCACTGCACCTGATCAAACCCCAGGCCACTTTCTAAGAGTCATTAAATTTCCCAAATTTTCTTTTTTTCTCCTCCAATTGCAATTCCTTTGATGTTGTCTCCATTCCAGCGTGTTTGTAGGTCCTTCTTTTCTGTTTTGGCCTTCAGTGGGGATCAATTTTGGCAAACTTTGCTGCATGTGCCTGCCCTTGGTGGCGTATGGCCTGCCTGCATTTTGATGGCTTTGACTTTGGCAAAGATTTTTTCTTTTTTTTTTTTTTTTTTTGTTTTAAGTATTCATGCCATGTCCCTCACATCTTGCCCCCTAAGTTGTGTCTTCCTCCTTGACTTTTTCCCCCTCTTTTGCAACATCTGTGAGCTTAGTTTTGGCACCTTTTGGTCCTTTGCACTGCACCTGATATAAACCCAGGCCATTTTCTTAGAGTCACTAAATTTCCCAATTTTTTTTTTTCTCCTACAATTGCAATTCCTTTGATGGTGTCTCCATTCCAGCGTGTTTGTAAGTCCTTCTTTTCTGTTTTGGCCTTCAGTGGGGATCAATTTTGGCAAGCTTTGCTGCATGTGCCTGCCCTTGGTGGTGTATGGCCTGCCTGCATTTTGATGGCTTAGACTTTGGGAAAGATTTTTTCTTTTTTTTTTCTTTTTTGTTTTAAGTATTCATGCCATGTCCCTCACATCTTGCCCCCTAAGTTGTGTCTTCCTCCTTGACTTTTTCCCCTGCTTTTGCAACATCTGTGAGCTTAGTTTTGGCAACTTTTGGTCCTTTGCACTGCACCTGATATAAACCCAGGCCATTTTCTTAGAGTCACTAAATTTCCCAAATTTTCTTTTTTTCTCCTCCAATTGCAATTCCTTTGATGTTGTCTCCATTCCAGCGCGTTTGTAAGTCCTTCTTTTCTGTTTTGGCCTTCAGTGGGGATCAAGTTTTGCAAGCTTTGCTGCATGTGCCTGCACTTGCTGGCGTATGGCCTGCCTGCATTTTGATGGCTTTGACTTTGGGAAAGATTTTTTCTTTTTTTTTTTCTTTTTGTTTTAAGTATTCATGCCATGTCCCTCACATCTTGCCCCCTAAGTTGTGTCTTCCTCCTTCACTTTTTCCCCTGCTTTTGCAACATCTGTGAGCTTAGTTTTGGCACCTTTTGGTCCTTTGCACTGCACCTGATATAAACCCAGGCCATTTTCTTAGAGTCACTAAATTTCCCAATTTTTCTTTTTCTCCTCCAATTGCAATTCCTTTGATGCTGTCTCCATTCCAGCGTGTTTGTAAGTCCTTCTTTTCTGTTCTGGCCTTCAGTGGGGATCAATTTTGGCAAGCTTTGCTGCATGTGCCTGCCCTTGGTGGTGTATGGCCTGCCTGCATTTTGATGGCTTTGACTTTGGGAAAGATTTTTTCTTTTTTTTTTTTTTATTATTTTAAGTATTCATGCCATGTCCCTCATATCTTGCCCCCTAAGTTCTGTCTTCCTCCTTCACTTTTTCCCCTGCTTTTGCAACATCTGTTAGCTTAGATTTGGCACCTTTTGGTCCTTTGAAATGCAGCTGATTTCCTCACAGCCTATTTTTTGAAGAGACTAAAATTCCCGATTTTCTGCTTTTTTCAATTGCATTTCATTTGAACCTATCTCCTTTCCAGAGTGTTTGTAAGCCTTTCTTTTGGGATTCGCAAGATTCCTTTTCCCTTCCCGAAAGGAAATTTCATTTCCTTTCGGGAAGGGAAAAGGAATCTTGCGATTTCAATGGGGACCAATAGAGGAATCTTTGGTGCATGTCCCTGCACTTGATGGCAGGCCATGCCTTTTGATGGCTTTGACTTTGGGAAAGATTTTTTCTTTTTTTGGTTGTTTTCTGAAGTGTTCATGCCATGTCCCTCACATCTTTCCCCCTAAGTTGTGTCTTCCTCCTTGACTTTTTACCCTGCTTTTGCAACA
Source organism: Artemisiospiza belli (assembly GCA_021963965.1). Lineage (NCBI taxonomy): Eukaryota > Metazoa > Chordata > Aves > Passeriformes > Passerellidae > Artemisiospiza > Artemisiospiza belli. The sequence continues at coordinate 23,183 of JAKDEW010001242.1, read as the reverse complement.
TCTGTGAGCTTAGTTTTGGCATCTTTTGGTCCTTTGCACTGCACCTGATATAAACCCAGGCCATTTTCTTAGAGTCACTAAATTTCCCAAATTTTCTTTTTTTCTCCTCCAATTGCAAATCCTTTGATGTTGTCTCCATTCCATCGTGTTTGTAAGTCCTTCTTTTCTGTTTTGGCCTTCAGTGGGGATCAGTTTTGGCAAGCTTTGCTGCATGTGCCTGCCCTTGCTGGCGTATGGCCTGCCTGCATTTTGATGGCTTTGACTTTGGGAAAGATTTTTTCTTTTTTTTTTTTATTATTATAGGTATTCATGCCATGTCCCTCATATCTTGCCCCCTAAGTTGTGTCTTCCTCCTTGACTTTTTCCCCTGCTTTTGCAACATCTGTGAGCTTAGTTTTGGCACCTTTTGGTCCTTTGTAATGCAGCTGATTTCCTCACAGCCTATTTTTTGAAGAGACTAAAATTCCCGATTTTCTGCTTTTTTCAATTGCATTTCATTTGAACCTATCTCCTTTCCAGAGTGTTTGTAAGCCTTTCTTTTGGGATTCGCAAGATTCCTTTTCCCTTCCCGAAAGGAAATTTCATTTCCTTTCGGGAAGGGAAAAGGAATCTTGCGATTTCAATGGGGACCAATAGAGGAATCTTTGGTGCATGTCCCTGCACTTGATGGCAGGCCATGCCTTTTGATGGCTTTGACTTTGGGAAAGATTTTTTTCTTTTTTTGGTTGTTTTCGGAAGTATTCATGCCATGTCCCTCACATCTTGCCCCCTAAGTTGTGTCTTCCTCCTTGACTTTTTCCCCTGCTTTTGCAACATCTGTGAGCTTAGTTTTGGCAACTTTTGGTCCTTTGCACTGCACCTGATATAAACCCAGGCCATTTTCTTAGAGTCACTAAATTTCCCAAATTTTCTTTTTTTCTCCTCCAATTGCAATTCCTTTGATGGTGTCTCCATTCCAGCGTGTTTGTAAGTCCTTCTTTTCTGTTTTGGCCTTCAGTGGGGATCAATTTTGGCAAACTTTGCTGCATGTGCCTGCACTTGCTGGCGTATGGCCTGCCTGCATTTTGATGGCTTTGACTTTGGGAAAGATTTTTTCTTTTTTTTTTTTTTTTTTTTTTGTTTTAAGTACTCATGCCATGTCCCTCATATCTTGCTCCCTAAGTTGTGTCTTCCTCCTTCAATTTTTCCCCTGCTTTTGCAACATCTGTGAGCTTAGTTTTTGCATCTTTTGGTCCTTTGCACTGCACCTGATATAAACCCAGGCCATATTCTTAAAATCACTAAATTTCCCAAATTTTCTTTTTTTCTCCTCCAATTGCAAATCCTTTGATGTTGACTCCATTCCAGCGTGTTTGTAGGTCCTTCTTTTCTGTTTTGGCCTTTAGTGGGGATCAATTTTGGCAAACTTTGCTGCATGTGCCTGCCCTTGGTGGCGTATGGCCTGCCTGCATTTTGATGGCTTTGACTTTGGGAAAGATTTTTTCTTTTTTTTTTTTTTTTTTGTTTTAACTATTCATGCCATGTCCCTCATATCTTGCTCCCTAAGTTGTATCTTCCTCCTTGACTTTTTCCCCTGCTTTTGCAACATCTGTGAGCTTAGTTTCGGCACCTTTTGGTCCTTTGCACTGCACCTGCTAAAATCGCAGGCCACTTTCTAAGAGTCATTAAATTTCCCAAATCTTCTTTTTTTCTCCTCCAATTGCAATTTTTTGATGTTGTCTCCATTCCAGCGTGTTTGTAGGTCCTTCTTTTCTGTTTTGGCCTTCAGTGGGGATCAATTTTGGCAAGCTTTGCTGCATGTGCCTGCACTTGCTGGCGTATGGCCTGCCTGCATTTTGATGGCTTTGACTTTGGGAAAGATTTTGTCTTTTTTTTTTTTTTTATTATTTTAAGTATTCATGCCATGTCCCTCACATCTTGCCCCCTAAGTTGTGTCTTCCTCCTTGACTTTTTCCCCTGCTTTTGCAACATCTGTGAGCTTAGTTTTTGCATCTTTTGGTCCTTTGCACTGCACCTGATATAAACCCCCGCCATTTTTTTAGAGTCAGTAATTTCCCAAATTTTCTTTTTTTCTCCTCCAATTGCAATTCCTTTGATGTTGTCTCCATTCCAGCGTGTTTGTAAGTCGTCCTTTTCTGTTTTGGCCTTCAGTGGGGATCAATTTGGCAAGCTTTGCTGCATGTGCCTGCCCTTGGTGGCGTATGGCCTGCCTGCATTTTGATGGCTTTGACTTTGGGAAAGATTTTTTCTTTTTTTTTTTATTATTTTAGGTATTCATGCCATGTCCCTCATATCTTGCCCCCTAAGTTGTGTCTTCCTCCTTGACTTTTTCCCCTGCTTTTGCAACATCTGTGAGCTTAGTTTTGGCACCTTTTGGTCCTTTGCAATGCAGCTGATTTCCTCACAGCCTAGTATTTGAAGAGACTAAAATTCCCGATTTTCTGCTTTTTTCAATTGCATTTCATTTGAACCTATCTCCTTTCCAGAGTGTTTGTAAGCCTTTCTTTTGGGATTCGCAAGATTCCTTTTCCCTTCCCGAAAGGAAATTTCATTTCCTTTCGGGAAGGGAAAAGGAATCTTGCGATTTCAATGGGGACCAATAGAGGAATCTTTGGTGCATGTCCATGCACTTGATGGCAGGCCATGCCTTTTGATGGCTTTGACTTTGGGAAAGATTTTTTTCTTTTTTTGGTTGTTTTCGGAAGTATTCATGCCATGTCCCTCACATCTTGCCCCCTAAGTTGTGTCTTCCTCCTTGACTTTTTCCCCTGCTTTTGCAACATCTGTGAGCTTAGTTTTGGCACCTTTTGGTCCTTTGCACTGCACCTGATAGAAACCCAGGCCATTTTCTTAGAATCACTAACTTTCCCAAATTTTCATTTTTTCTCATAGAAATTGAATTCCTTTCATGTTGTCTCCATTCCATCGTGTTTGTAAGTCCTTCTTTTCTGTTTTGGCCTTCAGTGGGGATCAATTTTGGCAAGCTTTGCTGCATGTGCCTGCACTTGCTGGCGTATGGCCTGCCTGCATTTTGATGGCTTTGACTTTGGGAAAGATTTTTTCTTTTTTTTTTTTTTATTTTTTTAAGTATTCATGCCATGTCCCTCACATCTTGCCCCCTAAGTTGTGTCTTCCTCCTTGACTTTTTCCCCTGCTTTTGCAACATCTGTGAGCTTAGTTTTGGCATCTTTTGGTCCTTTGCACTGCACCTGATATAAACCCAGGCCATTTTCTTAGAGTCACTAAATTTCCCAAATTTTCTTGTTTTCCTCATAGAAATTGAATTCCTTTCATGTTGTCTCCATTCCAGCGTGTTTGTAAGTCCTTCTTTTCTGTTTTGGCCTTCAGTGGGGATCAATTTTGGCAAGCTTTGCTGCATGTGCCTGCACTTGCTGGCGTATGGCCTGCCTGCATTTTGATGGCTTTCACTTTGGGAAAGATTTTTTCTTTATTTTTTTTTTTTATTTTAAGTATTCATGCCATGTCCCTCACATCTTGCCCCCTAAGTTGTGTCTTCCTCCTTGACTTTTTCCCCTGCTTTTGCAACATCTGTGAGCTTAGTTTTGGCACCTTTTGGTCCTTTGCAATGCAGCTGATTTCCTCACAGCCTATTTTTTGAAGAGACTAAAATTCCCGATTTTCTGCTTTTTTCAATTGCATTTCATTTGAACCTATCTCCTTTCCAGAGTGTTTGTAAGCCTTTCTTTTGGGATTCGCAAGATTCCTTTTCCCTTCCCGAAAGGAAATTTCATTTCCTTTCGGGAAGGGAAAAGGAATCTTGCGATTTCAATGGGGACCAATAGAGGAATCTTTGGTGCATGTCCCTGCACTTGATGGCAGGCCATGCCTTTTGATGGCTTTGACTTTGGGAAAGATTTTTTTCTTTTTTTGGTTGTTTTCTGAAGTGTTTATGCCATGTCCCTCACATCTTGCCCCCTAAGTTGTGTCTTCCTCCTTGTCTTTTTCCCCTGCTTTTGCAACATCTGTGAGCTTAGTTTTGGCACCTTTTGGTCCTTTGCACTGCACCGGATATAAACCCAGGCCATTTTCTTAGAATCAATAACTTACCAAAATTTTCTTTTTTTCTCATAGAAATTTAATTCCTTTCATGTTGTCTCCATTCCAGCGTGTTTGTAACTCCTTCTTTTCTGTTTTGACCTTCAGTGGGGATCAATTTTGGCAAGCTTTGCTGCATGTGCCTGCCCTTGGTGGTGTATGGCCTGCCTGCATTTTGATGGCTTTGACTTTGGGAAAGATTTTTTCTTTTTTTTTTTTTATTATTTTAAGTATTCATGCCATGTCCCTCACATCTTGCCCCCTAAGTTGTGTCTTCCTCCTTCACTTTTTCCCCCGCTTTTGCAACATCTGTGAGCTTAGATTTGGCACCTTTTGGTCCTTTGCACTGCACCTGATAGAAACCCAGGCCATTTTCTTAGAGTCACTAAATTTCCCAATTTTTTTTTTTCTCCTACAATTGCAATTCCTTTGATGCTGTCTCCATTCCAGCGTGTTTGTAAGTCCTTCTTTTCTGTTTTGGCCTTCAGTGGGGATCAATTTTGGCAAGCTTTGCTGCATGTGCCTGCCCTTGGTGGTGTATGGCCTGCCTGCATTTTGATGGCTTAGACTTTGGGAAAGATTTTTTCTTTTTTTTTTCTTTTTTGTTTTAAGTATTCATGCCATGTCCCTCACATCTTGCCCCCTAAGTTGTGTCTTCCTCCTTGACTTTTTCCCCTGCTTTTGCAACATCTGTGAGCTTAGTTTTGGCAACTTTTGGTCCTTTGCACTGCACCTGATATAAACCCAGGCCATTTTCTTAGAGTCACTAAATTTCCCAAATTTTCTTTTTTTCTCCTCCAATTGCAATTCCTTTGATGTTGTCTCCATTCCAGCGCGTTTGTAAGTCCTTCTTTTCTGTTTTGGCCTTCAGTGGGGATCAAGTTTTGCAAGCTTTGCTGCATGTGCCTGCACTTGCTGGCGTATGGGCCTGCCTGCATTTTGATGGCTTTGACTTTCAGAAAGATTTTTTCTTTTTTTTTTTTTTTATTATTTTAAGTATTCATGCCATGTCCCTCACATCTTGCCCCCTAAGTTGTGTCTTCCTCCTTGACTTTTTCCCCTGCTTTTTCAACATATGTGAGCTTAGTTTTGGCACCTTTTGGTCCTTTGCACTGCACCTGATATAAACCCAGGCCATTTTCTTAGAGTCACTAAATTTCCCAATTTTTCTTTTTCTCCTCCAATTGCAATTCCTTTGATGCTGTCTCCATTCCAGCGTGTTTGTAAGTCCTTCTTTTCTGTTCTGGCCTTCAGTGGGGATCAATTTTGGCAAGCTTTGCTGCATGTGCCTGCCCTTGGTGGTGTATGGCCTGCCTGCATTTTGATGGCTTTGACTTTGGGAAAGATTTTTTCTTTTTTTTTTTTTTTATTATTTTAAGTATTCATGCCATGTCCCTCATATCTTGCCCCCTAAGTTGTGTCTTCCTCCTTGACTTTTTCCCCTGCTTTTGCAACATCTGTGAGCTTAGATTTGGCACCTTTTGGTCCTTTGAAATGCAGCTGATTTCCTCACAGCCTATTTTTTGAAGAGACTAAAATTCCCGATTTTCTGCTTTTTTCAATTGCATTTCATTTGAACCTATCTCCTTTCCAGAGTGTTTGTAAGCCTTTCTTTTGGGATTCGCAAGATTCCTTTTCCCTTCCCGAAAGGAAATTTCATTTCCTTTCGGGAAGGGAAAAGGAATCTTGCGATTTCAATGGGGACCAATAGAGGAATCTTTGGTGCATGTCCCTGCACTTGATGGCAGGCCATGCCTTTTGATGGCTTTGACTTTGGGAAAGATTTTTTCTTTTTTTGGTTGTTTTCTGAAGTGTTCATGCCATGTCCCTCATATCTTTCCCCCTAAGTTGTGTCTTCCTCCTTGACTTTTTACCCTGCTTTTGCAACATCTGTGAGCTTAGTTTTGGCACCTTTTGGTCCTTTGCACTGCACCTGATCAAACCCCAGGCCACTTTCTAAGAGTCATTAAATTTCCCAAATTTTCTTTTTTTCTCCTCCAATTGCAATTCCTTTGATGTTGTCTCCATTCCAGCGTGTTTGTAGGTCCTTCTTTTCTGTTTTGGCCTTCAGTGGGGATCAATTTTGGCAAACTTTGCTGCATGTGCCTGCCCTTGGTGGCGTATGGCCTGCCTGCATTTTGATGGCTTTGACTTTGGCAAAATTTTTTCTTTTTTTTTTTTTTTTTGTTTTAAGTATTCATGCCATGTCCCTCACATCTTGCCCCCTAAGTTGTGTCTTCCTCCTTGACTTTTTCCCCGCTTTTGCAACATCTGTGAGCTTAGATTTGGCACCTTTTGGTCCTTTGCACTGCACCTGATATAAACCCAGGCCATTTTCTTAGAGTCACTAAATTTCCCAATTTTTTTTTTTCTCCTCCAATTGCAATTCCTTTGATGGTGTCTCCATTCCAGCGTGTTTGTAGGTCCTTCTTTTCTGTTTTGGCCTTCAGTGGGGATCAATTTTGGCAAGCTTTGCTGCATGTGCCTGCCCTTGGTGGTGTATGGCCTGCCTGCATTTTGATGGCTTTGACTTTGGGAAAGATTTTTTTCTTTTTTTGGTGTTTTCTGAAGTGTTCATGCCATGTCCCTCATATCTTGCCCCCTAAGTTCTGTCTTCCCTCCTTGACTTTTTACCCTGCTTTTGCAACATCTGTGAGCTTAGTTTTGGCATCTTTTGGTCCTTTGCACTGCACCTGATATAAACCCAGGCCATTTCCTTAGAGTCACTAAATTTCCCAAATTTTCTTTTTTTCTCCTCCAATTGCAATTCCTTTGATGTTGTCTCCATTCCAGCATGTTTGTAAGTCCTTCTTTTCTGTTTTGGCCTTCAGTGGGGATCAATTTTGGCAAGCTTTGCTGCATGTGCCTGCACTTGCTGGCGTATGGCCTGCCTGCATTTTGATGGCTTTCACTTTGGGAAAGATTTTTTCTTTTTTTTTTTTTTTTGTTTTAAGTATTCATGCCATGTCCCTCACATCTTGCCCCCTAAGTTGTGTCTTCCTCCTTGACTTTTTCCCCTGCTTTTGCAACATCTGTGAGCTTAGTTTTGGCACCTTTTGGTCCTTTGCAATGCAGCTGATTTCCTCACAGCCTATTTTTTGAAGAGACTAAAATTCCCGATTTTCTGCTTTTTTCAATTGCATTTCATTTGAACCTATCTCCTTTCCAGAGTGTTTGTAAGCCTTTCTTTTGGGATTCGCAAGATTCCTTTTCCCTTCCCGAAAGGAAATTTCATTTCCTTTCGGGAAGGGAAAAGGAATCTTGCGATTTCAGTGGGGACCAATAGAGGAATCTTTGGTGCATGTCCCTGCACTTGATGGCAGGCCATGCCTTTTGATGGCTTTGACTTTGGGAAAGATTTTTTCTTTTTTTGGTTGTTTTCTGAAGTGTTCATGCCATGTCCCTCATATCTTTCCCCCTAAGTTGTGTCTTCCTCCTTGACTTTTTACCCTGCTTTTGCAACATCTGTGAGCTTAGTTTTGGCATCTTTTGGTCCTTTGCACTGCACCTGATCAAACCCCAGGCCACTTTCTAAGAGTCATTAAATTTCCCAAGTTTTCTTTTTTTCTCCTCCAATTGCAATTCCTTTGATGTTGTCTCCATTCCATCGTGTTTGTAAGTCCTTCTTTTCTGTTTTGGCCTTCAGTGGGGATCAATTTTGGCAAGCTTTGCTGCATGTGCCTGCCCTTGGTGGTGTATGGCCTGCCTGCATTTTGATGGCTTTCACTTTGGGAAAGATTTTTTCTTTTTTTTTTTTATTATTTTAGGTATTCATGCCATGTCCCTCATATCTTGCCCCCTAAGTTGTGTCTTCCTCCTTGACTTTTTCCCCTGCTTTTGCAACATCTGTGAGCCTATTTTTTGCATATTTTGGTCCTTTGCAATGCAGCTGATTTCCTCACAGCCTATTTTTTGAAGAGACTAAAATTCCCGATTTTCTGCTTTTTTCAATTGCATTTCATTTGAACCTATCTCCTTTCCAGAGTGTTTGTAAGCCTTTCTTTTGGGATTCGCAAGATTCCTTTTCCCTTCCCGAAAGGAAATTTCATTTCCTTTCGGGAAGGGAAAAGGAATCTTGCGATTTCAATGGGGACCAATAGAGGAATCTTTGGTGCATGTCCCTGCACTTGATGGCAGGCCATGCCTTTTGATGGCTTTGACTTTGGGAAAGATTTTTTTCTTTTTTTGGTTGTTTTCGGAAGTATTCATGCCATGTCCCTCACATCTTGCCCCCTAAGTTGTGTCTTCCTCCTTGACTTTTTCCCCTGCTTTTGCAACATCTGTGAGCTTAGTTTTGGCACCTTTTGGTCCTTTGCACTGCACCTGATATAAACCCAGGCCATTTTCTTAGAGTCACTAAATTTCCCAAATTTTCTTTTTTTCTCCTCCAATTGCAAATCCTTTGATGGTGTCTCCATTCCAGCGTGTTTGTAAGTCCTTCTTTTCTGTTTTGGCCTTCAGTGGGGATCAATTTTGGCATACTTTGCTGCATGTGCCTGCACTTGCTGGCGTATGGCCTGCCTGCATTTTGATGGCTTTGACTTTGGGAAGGATTTTTTCTTTTTTTTTTTTTTTTTTTTTTTGTTTTAAGTACTCATGCCATGTCCCTCATATCTTGCTCCCTAAGTTGTGTCTTCCTCCTTCAATTTTTCCCCTGCTTTTGCAACATCTGTGAGCTTAGTTTTTGCATCTTTTGGTCCTTTGCACTGCACCTGATATAAACCCAGGCCATTTTCTTAGAGTCACTAAATTTCCCAAATTTTCTTTTTTTCTCCTCCAATTGCAAATCCTTTGATGTTGACTCCATTCCAGCGTGTTTGTAGGTCCTTCTTTTCTGTTTTGGCCTTTAGTGGGGATCAATTTTGGCAAACTTTGCTGCATGTGCCTGCCCTTGGTGGCGTATGGCCTGCCTGCATTTTGATGGCTTTGACTTTGGGAAAGATTTTTTCTTTTTTTTTTTTTTTTTTGTTTTAACTATTCATGCCATGTCCCTCATATCTTGCTCCCTAAGTTGTATCTTCCTCCTTGACTTTTTCCCCTGCTTTTGCAACATCTGTGAGCTTAGTTTCGGCACCTTTTGGTCCTTTGCACTGCACCTGCTAAAATCCCAGGCCACTTTCTAAGAGTCATTAAATTTCCCAAATTTTCTTTTTTTCTCCTCCAATTGCAATTCCTTTGATGTTGTCTCCATTCCAGCGTGTTTGTAGGTCCTTCTTTTCTGTTTTGGCCTTCAGCGGGGATCAATTTTGGCAAGCTTTGCTGCATGTGCCTGCACTTGCTGGCGTATGGCCTGCCTGCATTTTGATGGCTTTGACTTTGGGAAAGATTTTGTCTTTTTTTTTTTTTTTATTATTTTAAGTATTCATGCCATGTCCCTCACATCTTGCCCCCTAAGTTGTGTCTTCCTCCTTGACTTTTTCCCCCTGCTTTTGCAACATCTGTGAGCTTAGTTTTTGCATATTTTGGTCCTTTGCACTGCACCTGATATAAACCCCCGCCATTTTTTTAGAGTCAGTAATTTCCCCAAATTTTCTTTTTTTCTCCTCCAATTGCAATTCCTTTGATGTTGTCTCCATTCCAGCGTGTTTGTAAGTCCTTCTTTTCTGTTTTGGCCTTCAGTGGGGATCAATTTTGGCAAGCTTTGCTGCATGTGCCTGCCCTTGGTGGCGTATGGCCTGCCTGCATTTTGATGGCTTTGACTTTGGGAAAGATTTTTTCTTTTTTTTTTTTATTATTTTAGGTATTCATGCCATGTCCCTCATATCTTGCCCCCTAAGTTGTGTCTTCCTCCTTGACTTTTTCCCCTGCTTTTGCAACATCTGTGAGCTTAGTTTTGGCACCTTTTGGTCCTTTGCAATGCAGCTGATTTCCTCACAGCCTAGTATTTGAAGAGACTAAAATTCCCGATTTTCTGCTTTTTTCAATTGCATTTCATTTGAACCTATCTCCTTTCCAGAGTGTTTGTAAGCCTTTCTTTTGGGATTCGCAAGATTCCTTTTCCCTTCCCGAAAGGAAATTTCATTTCCTTTCGGGAAGGGAAAAGGAATCTTGCGATTTCAATGGGGACCAATAGAGGAATCTTTGGTGCATGTCCCTGCACTTGATGGCAGGCCATGCCTTTTGATGGCTTTGACTTTGGGAAAGATTTTTTTCTTTTTTTGGTTGTTTTCGGAAGTATTCATGCCATGTCCCTCACATCTTGCCCCCTAAGTTGTGTCTTCCTCCTTGACTTTTTCCCCTGCTTTTGCAAAATCTGTGAGCTTAGTTTTGGCACCTTTTGGTCCTTTGCACTGCACCTGATATAAACCCAGGCCATTTTCTTAGAATCACTAACTTTCCCAAATTTTCTTTTTTTCTCATAGAAATTGAATTCCTTTCATGTTGTCTCCATTCCAGCGTGTTTGTAAGTCCTTCTTTTCTGTTTTGGCCTTCAGTGGGGATCAATTTTGGCAAGCTTTGCTGCATGTGCCTGCACTTGCTGGCGTATGGCCTGCCTGCATTTTGATGGCTTTGACTTTGGCAAAGATTTTTTCTTTTTTTTTTTTTTATTTTTTTAAGTATTCATGTCATGTCCCTCACATCTTGCCTCCTAAGTTGTGTCTTCCTCCTTGACTTTTTACCCTGCTTTTGCAACATCTGTGAGCTTAGTTTTGGCATCTTTTGGTCCTTTGCACTGCACCTGATATAAACCCAGGCCATTTTCTTAGAGTCACTAAATTTCCCAATTTTTCTTGTTTTCCTCATAGAAATTGAATTCCTTTCATGTTGTCTCCATTCCAGCGTGTTTGTAAGTCCTTCTTTTCTGTTTTGGCCTTCAGTGGGGATCAATTTTGGCAAGCTTTGCTGCATGTGCCTGCACTTGCTGGCGTATGGCCTGCCTGCATTTTGATGGCTTTCACTTTGGGAAAGATTTTTTCTTTTTTTTTTTTTTTTGTTTTAAGTATTCATGCCATGTCCCTCACATCTTGCCCCCTAAGTTGTGTCTTCCTCCTTGACTTTTTCCCCTGCTTTTGCAACATCTGTGAGCTTAGTTTTGGCACCTTTTGGTCCTTTGCAATGCAGCTGATTTCCTCACAGCCTATTTTTTGAAGAGACTAAAATTCCCGATTTTCTGCTTTTTTCAATTGCATTTCATTTGAACCTATCTCCTTTCCAGAGTGTTTGTAAGCCTTTCTTTTGGGATTCGCAAGATTCCTTTTCCCTTCCCGAAAGGAAATTTCATTTCCTTTCGGGAAGGGAAAAGGAATCTTGCGATTTCAATGGGGACCAATAGAGGAATCTTTGGTGCATGTCCCTGCACTTGATGGCAGGCCATGCCTTTTGATGGCTTTGACTTTGGGAAAGATTTTTTTCTTTTTTTGGTTGTTTTCTGAAGTGTTCATGCCATGTCCCTCACATCTTGCCCCCTAAGTTGTGTCTTCCTCCTTGTCTTTTTCCCCTGCTTTTGCAACATCTGTGAGCTTAGTTTTGGCACCTTTTGGTCCTTTGCACTGCACCGGATATAAACCCAGGCCATTTTCTTAGAATCACTAACTTTCCCAAATTTTCTTTTTTTCTCATAGAAATTTAATTCCTTTCATGTTGTCTCCATTCCAGCGTGTTTGTAACTCCTTCTTTTCTGTTTTGACCTTCAGTGGGGATCAATTTTGGCAAGCTTTGCTGCATGTGCCTGCCCTTGGTGGTGTATGGCCTGCCTGCATTTTGATGGCTTTGACTTTGGGAAAGATTATTTCTTTTTTTTTTTTTTATTATTTTAAGTATTCATGCCATGTCCCTCACATCTTGCCCCCTAAGTTGTGTCTTCCTCCTTCACTTTTTCCTCCGCTTTTGCAACATCTGTGAGCTTAGATTTGGCACCTTTTGGTCCTTTGCACTGCACCTGATATAAACCCCAGGCCATTTTCTTAGAGTCACTAAATTTCCCAATTTTTTTTTTTCTCCTCCAATTGCAATTCCTTTGATGCTGTCTCCATTCCAGCGTGTTTGTAAGTCCTTCTTTTCTGTTTTGGCCTTCAGTGGGGATCAAGTTTTGCAAGCTTTGCTGCATGTGCCTGCACTTGCTGGCGTATGGCCTGCCTGCATTTTGATGGCTTTGACTTTCAGAAAGATTTTTTCTTTTTTTTTTTTTTTTATTATTTTAAGTATTCATGCCATGTCCCCTCACATCTTGCCCCCTAAGTTGTGTCTTCCTCCTTGACTTTTTCCCCTGCTTTTTCAACATATGTGAGCTTAGTTTTGGCACCTTTTGGTCCTTTGCACTGCACCTGATAGAAACCCAGGCCATTTTCTTAGAGTCACTAAATTTCCCAATTTTTCTTTTTCTCCTCCAATTGCAATTCCTTTGATGCTGTCTCCATTCCAGCGTGTTTGTAAGTCCTTCTTTTCTGTTCTGGCCTTCAGTGGGGATCAATTTTGGCAAGCTTTGCTGCATGTGCCTGCCCTTGGTGGTGTATGGCCTGCCTGCATTTTGATGGCTTTGACTTTGGGAAAGATTTTTTCTTTTTTTTTTTTTTATTATTTTAAGTATTCATGCCATGTCCCTCATATCTTGCCCCCTAAGTTGTGTCTTCCTCCTTCACTTTTTCCCCTGCTTTTGCAACATCTGTTAGCTTAGATTTGGCACCTTTTGGTCCTTTGAAATGCAGCTGATTTCCTCACAGCCTATTTTTTGAAGAGACTAAAATTCCCGATTTTCTGCTTTTTTCAATTGCATTTCATTTGAACCTATCTCCTTTCCAGAGTGTTTGTAAGCCTTTCTTTTGGGATTCGCAGATTCCTTTTCCCTTCCCGAAAGGAAATTTCATTTCCTTTTGGGAAGGGAAAAGGAATCTTGCGATTTCAATGGGGACCAATAGAGGAATCTTTGGTGCATGTCCCTGCACTTGATGGCAGGCCATGCCTTTTGATGGCTTTTACTTTGGGAAAGATTTTTTCTTTTTTTGGTTGTTTTCTGAAGTGTTCATGCCATGTCCCTCATATCTTTCCCCCTAAGTTGTGTCTTCCTCCTTGACTTTTTACCCTGCTTTTGCAACATCTGTGAGCTTAGTTTTGGCATCTTTTGGTCCTTTGCACTGCACCTGATCAAACCCCAGGCCACTTTCTAAGAGTCATTAAATTTCCCAAATTTTCTTTTTTTCTCCTCCAATTGCAATTCCTTTGATGTTGTCTCCATTCCAGCGTGTTTGTAGGTCCTTCTTTTCTGTTTTGGCCTTCAGTGGGGATCAATTTTGGCAAACTTTGCTGCATGTGCCTGCAATTGCTGGCGTATGGCCTGCCTGCATTTTGATGGCTTTGACTTTGGCAAAGATTTTTTCTTTTTTTTTTTTCTTTTTGTTTTAAGTATTCATGCCATGTCCCTCACATCTTGCCCCCTAAGTTGTGTCTTCCTCCTTGACTTTTTCCCCGCTTTTGCAACATCTGTGAGCTTAGATTTGGCACCTTTTGGTCCTTTGCACTGCACCTGATATAAACCCAGGCCATTTTCTTAGAGTCACTAAATTTCCCAATTTTTTTTTTTTCTCCTCCAATTGCAATTCCTTTGATGGTGTCTCCATTCCAGCGTGTTTGTAGGTCCTTCTTTTCTGTTTTGGCCTTCAGTGGGGATCAATTTTGGCAAGCTTTGCTGCATGTGCCTGCCCTTGCTGGCGTATGGCCTGCCTGCATTTTGATGGCTTTGACTTTGGGAAAGATTTTTTTCTTTTTTTGGTTGTTTTCTGAAGTGTTCACGCCATGTCCCTCATATCTTGCCCCCTAAGTTCTGTCTTCCTCCTTGACTTTTTACCCTGCTTTTGCAACATCTGTGAGCTTAGTTTTGGCATCTTTTGGTCCTTTGCACTGCACCTGATAGAAACCCAGGCCATATTCTTAGAGTCACTAAATTTCCCAAATTTTCTTTTTTTCTCCTCCAATTGCAATTCCTTTGATGTTGTCTCCATTCCAGCATGTTTGTAAGTCCTTCTTTTCTGTTTTGGCCTTCAGTGGGGATCAATTTTGGCAAGCTTTGCTGCATGTGCCTGCCATTGCTGGCGTATGGCCTGCCTGCATTTTGATGGCTTTCACTTTGGGAAAGATTTTTCTTTTTTTTTTTTTTTTGTTTTAAGTATTCATGCCATGTCCCTCACATCTTGCCCCCTAAGTTGTGTCTTCCTCCTTGACTTTTTCCCCTGCTTTTGCAACATCTGTGAGCTTAGTTTTGGCACCTTTTGGTCCTTTGCAATGCAGCTGATTTCCTCACAGCCTAGTATTTGAAGAGACTAAAATTCCCGATTTTCTGCTTTTTTCAATTGCATTTCATTTGAACCTATCTCCTTTCCAGAGTGTTTGTAAGCCTTTCTTTTGGGATTCGCAAGATTCCTTTTCCCTTCCCGAAAGGAAATTTCATTTCCTTTCGGGAAGGGAAAAGGAATCTTGCGATTTCAGTGGGGACCAATAGAGGAATCTTTGGTGCATGTCCCTGCACTTCATGGCAGGCCATGCCTTTTGATGGCTTTGACTTTGGGAAAGATTTTTTCTCTTTTTAGTTGTTTTCTGAAGTGTTCATGCCATGTCCCTCATATCTTTCCCCCTAAGTTGTGTCTTCCTCCTTGACTTTTTACCCTGCCTTTGCAACATCTGTGAGCTTAGTTTTGGCATCTTTTGGTCCTTTGCACTGCACCTGATCAAACCCCAGGCCACTTTCTAAGAGTCATTAAATTTCCCAAGTTTTCTTTTTTTCTCCTCCAATTGCAATTCCTTTGATGTTGTCTCCATTCCAGCGTGTTTGTAGGTCCTTCTTTTCTGTTTTGGCCTTCAGTGGGGATCAATTTTGGCAAGCTTTGCTGCATGTGCCTGCACTTGCTGGCGTATGGCCTGCCTGCATTTTGATGGCTTTGACTTTGGGAAAGATTTTTTCTTTTTTTTGTTTTTTTTTTTGTTTTAAGTATTCATGCCATGTCCCTCACATCTTGCCCCCTAAGTTGTGTCTTCCTCCTTGACTTTTTCCCCGCTTTTGCAACATCTGTGAGCTTAGATTTGGCACCTTTTGGTCCTTTGCACTGCACCTGATATAAACCCAGGCCATTTTCTTAGAGTCACTAAATTTCCCAATTTTTTTTTTTCTCCTCCACTTGCAATTCCTTTGATGGTGTCTCCATTCCAGCGTGTTTGTAGGTCCTTCTTTTCTGTTTTGGCCTTCAGTGGGGATCAATTTTTGCAAGCTTTGCTGCATGTGCCTGCCCTTGGTGGTGTATGGCCTGCCTGCATTTTGATGGCTTTGACTTTGGGAAAGATTTTTTTTTTTTTTTTTTTTTATTATTTTAAGTATTCATGCCATGTCCCTCACATCTTGCCCCCTAAGTTGTGTCTTCCTCCTTCACTTTTTCCTCCGCTTTTGCAACATCTGTGAGCTTAGATTTGGCACCTTTTGGTCCTTTGCACTGCACCTGATATAAACCCAGGCCATTTTCTTAGAGTCACTAAATTTCCCAATTTTTTTTTTTCTCCTACAATTGCAATTCCTTTGATGCTGTCTCCATTCCAGCGTGTTTGTAAGTCCTTCTTTTCTGTTTTGGCCTTCAGTGGGGATCAATTTTGGCAAGCTTTGCTGCATGTGCCTGCCCTTGGTGGTGTATGGCCTGCCTGCATTTTGATGGCTTAGACTTTGGGAAAGATTTTTTCTTTTTTTTTTCTTTTTTGTTTTAAGTATTCATGCCATGTCCCTCACATCTTGCCCCCTAAGTTGTGTCTTCCTCCTTGACTTTTTCCCCTGCTTTTGCAACATCTGTGAGCTTAGTTTTGGCACCTTTTGGTCCTTTGCACTGCACCTGATATAAACCCAGGCCATTTTCTTAGAGTCACTAAATTTCCCAAATTTTCTTTTTTTCTCCTCCAATTGCAATTCCTTTGATGTTGTCTCCATTCCAGCGTGTTTGTAAGTCCTTCTTTTCTGTTTTGGCCTTCAGTGGGGATCAAGTTTTGCAAGCTTTGCTGCATGTGCCTGCACTTGCTGGCGTATGGCCTGCCTGCATTTTGATGGCTTTGACTTTGGGAAAGATTTTTTCTTTTTTTTTTTTTTTATTTTTTTAAGTATTCATGCCATGTCCCTCACATCTTGCCCCCTAAGTTGTGTCTTCCTCCTTGACTTTTTCCCCTGCTTTTTCAACATATGTGAGCTTAGTTTTGGCACCTTTTGGTCCTTTGCACTGCACCTGATATAAACCCAGGCCATTTTCTTAGAGTCACTAAATTTCCCAATTTTTCTTTTTCTCCTCCAATTGCAATTCCTTTGATGCTGTCTCCATTCCAGCGTGTTTGTAAGTCCTTCTTTTCTGTTCTGGCCTTCAGTGGGGATCAATTTTGGCAAGCTTTGCTGCATGTGCCTGCCCTTGGTGGCGTATGGCCTGCCTGCATTTTGATGGCTTTGACTTTGGGAAAGATTTTTTCTTTTTTTTTTTTTTATTATTTTAAGTATTCATGCCATGTCCCTCATATCTTGCCCCCTAAGTTGTCTTCCTCCTTCACTTTTTCCCCTGCTTTTGCAACATCTGTTAGCTTAGATTTGGCACCTTTTGGTCCTTTGAAATGCAGCTGATTTCCTCACAGCCTATTTTTTGAAGAGACTAAAATTCCCGATTTTCTGCTTTTTTCAATTGCATTTCATTTGAACCTATCTCCTTTCCAGAGTGTTTGTAAGCCTTTCTTTTGGGATTCGCAAGATTCCTTTTCCCTTCCCGAAAGGAAATTTCATTTCCTTTTGGGAAGGGAAAAGGAATCTTGCGATTTCAATGGGGACCAATAGAGGAATCTTTGGTGCATGTCCCTGCACTTGATGGCAGGCCATGCCTTTTGATGGCTTTGACTTTGGGAAAGATTTTTTTCTTTTTTTGGTTGTTTTCTGAAGTGTTCATGCCATGTCCCTCACATCTTGCCCCCTAAGTTGTGTCTTCCTCCTTGTCTTTTTCCCCTGCTTTTGCAACATCTGTGAGCTTAGTTTTGGCACCTTTTGGTCCTTTGCACTGCACCGGATATAAACCCAGGCCATTTTCTTAGAATCACTAACTTTCCCAAATTTTCTTTTTTTCTCATAGAAATTTAATTCCTTTCATGTTGTCTCCATTCCAGCGTGTTTGTAACTCCTTCTTTTCTGTTTTGACCTTCAGTGGGGATCAATTTTGGCAAGCTTTGCTGCATGTGCCTGCCCTTGGTGGTGTATGGCCTGCCTGCATTTTGATGGCTTTGACTTTGGGAAAGATTATTTCTTTTTTTTTTTTTATTATTTTAAGTATTCATGCCATGTCCCTCACATCTTGCCCCCTAAGTTGTGTCTTCCTCCTTCACTTTTTCCTCCGCTTTTGCAACATCTGTGAGCTTAGATTTGGCACCTTTTGGTCCTTTGCACTGCACCTGATATAAACCCAGGCCATTTTCTTAGAGTCACTAAATTTCCCAATTTTTTTTTTTCTCCTCCAATTGCAATTCCTTTGATGCTGTCTCCATTCCAGCGTGTTTGTAAGTCCTTCTTTTCTGTTTTGGCCTTCAGTGGGGATCAAGTTTTGCAAGCTTTGCTGCATGTGCCTGCACTTGCTGGCGTATGGCCTGCCTGCATTTTGATGGCTTTGACTTTCAGAAAGATTTTTTCTTTTTTTTTTTTTTTATTATTTTAAGTATTCATGCCATGTCCCTCACATCTTGCCCCCTAAGTTGTGTCTTCCTCCTTGACTTTTTCCCCTGCTTTTTCAACATATGTGAGCTTAGTTTTGGCACCTTTTGGTCCTTTGCACTGCACCTGATATAAACCCAGGCCATTTTCTTAGAGTCACTAAATTTCCCAATTTTTCTTTTTCTCCTCCAATTGCAATTCCTTTGATGCTGTCTCCATTCCAGCGTGTTTGTAAGTCCTTCTTTTCTGTTCTGGCCTTCAGTGGGGATCAATTTTGGCAAGCTTTGCTGCATGTGCCTGCCCTTGGTGGTGTATGGCCTGCCTGCATTTTGATGGCTTTGACTTTGGGAAAGATTTTTTCTTTTTTTTTTTTTATTATTTTAAGTATTCATGCCATGTCCCTCATATCTTGCCCCCTAAGTTGTGTCTTCCTCCTTGACTTTTTCCCCTGCTTTTGCAACATCTGTGAGCCTATTTTTTGCATATTTTGGTCCTTTGCAATGCAGCTGATTTCCTCACAGCCTATTTTTTGAAGAGACTAAAATTCCCGATTTTCTGCTTTTTTCAATTGCATTTCATTTGAACCTATCTCCTTTCCAGAGTGTTTGTAAGCCTTTCTTTTGGGATTCGCAAGATTCCTTTTCCCTTCCCGAAAGGAAATTTCATTTCCTTTCGGGAAGGGAAAAGGAATCTTGCGATTTCAATGGGGACCAATAGAGGAATCTTTGGTGCATGTCCCTGCACTTGATGGCAGGCCATGCCTTTTGATGGCTTTGACTTTGGGAAAGATTTTTTTCTTTTTTTGGTTGTTTTCGGAAGTATTCATGCCATGTCCCTCACATCTTGCCCCCTAAGTTGTGTCTTCCTCCTTGACTTTTTCCCCTGCTTTTGCAACATCTGTGAGCTTAGTTTTGGCACCTTTTGGTCCTTTGCACTGCACCTGATATAAACCCAGGCCATTTTCTTAGAGTCACTAAATTTCCCAAATTTTCTTTTTTTCTCCTCCAATTGCAAATCCTTTGATGGTGTCTCCATTCCAGCGTGTTTGTAAGTCCTTCTTTTCTGTTTTGGCCTTCAGTGGGGATCAATTTTGGCATACTTTGCTGCATGTGCCTGCACTTGCTGGCGTATGGCCTGCCTGCATTTTGATGGCTTTGACTTTGGGAAGGATTTTTTCTTTTTTTTTTTTTTTTTTTTTTGTTTTAAGTACTCATGCCATGTCCCTCATATCTTGCTCCCTAAGTTGTGTCTTCCTCCTTCAATTTTTCCCCTGCTTTTGCAACATCTGTGAGCTTAGTTTTTGCATCTTTTGGTCCTTTGCACTGCACCTGATATAAACCCAGGCCATTTTCTTAGAGTCACTAAATTTCCCAAATTTTCTTTTTTTCTCCTCCAATTGCAAATCCTTTGATGTTGACTCCATTCCAGCGTGTTTGTAGGTCCTTCTTTTCTGTTTTGGCCTTTAGTGGGGATCAATTTTGGCAAACTTTGCTGCATGTGCCTGCCCTTGGTGGCGTATGGCCTGCCTGCATTTTGATGGCTTTGACTTTGGGAAAGATTTTTTCTTTTTTTTTTTTTTTTTGTTTTAACTATTCATGCCATGTCCCTCATATCTTGCTCCCTAAGTTGTATCTTCCTCCTTGACTTTTTCCCCTGCTTTTGCAACATCTGTGAGCTTAGTTTCGGCACCTTTTGGTCCTTTGCACTGCACCTGCTAAAATCCCAGGCCACTTTCTAAGAGTCATTAAATTTCCCAAATTTTCTTTTTTTCTCCTCCAATTGCAATTCCTTTGATGTTGTCTCCATTCCAGCGTGTTTGTAGGTCCTTCTTTTCTGTTTTGGCCTTCAGCGGGGATCAATTTTGGCAAGCTTTGCTGCATGTGCCTGCACTTGCTGGCGTATGGCCTGCCTGCATTTTGATGGCTTTGACTTTGGGAAAGATTTTGTCTTTTTTTTTTTTTTTATTATTTTAAGTATTCATGCCATGTCCCTCACATCTTGCCCCCTAAGTTGTGTCTTCCTCCTTGACTTTTTCCCCTGCTTTTGCAACATCTGTGAGCTTAGTTTTTGCATATTTTTGTCCTTTGCACTGCACCTGATATAAACCCCCGCCATTTTTTTAGAGTCAGTAATTTCCCAAATTTTCTTTTTTTCTCCTCCAATTGCAATTCCTTTGATGTTGTCTCCATTCCAGCGTGTTTGTAAGTCCTTCTTTTCTGTTTTGGCCTTCAGTGGGGATCAATTTTGGCAAGCTTTGCTGCATGTGCCTGCCCTTGGTGGCGTATGGCCTGCCTGCATTTTGATGGCTTTGACTTTGGGAAAGATTTTTTCTTTTTTTTTTTTATTATTTTAGGTATTCATGCCATGTCCCTCATATCTTGCCCCCTAAGTTGTGTCTTCCTCCTTGACTTTTTCCCCTGCTTTTGCAACATCTGTGAGCTTAGTTTTGGCACCTTTTGGTCCTTTGCAATGCAGCTGATTTCCTCACAGCCTAGTATTTGAAGAGACTAAAATTCCCGATTTTCTGCTTTTTTCAATTGCATTTCATTTGAACCTATCTCCTTTCCAGAGTGTTTGTAAGCCTTTCTTTTGGGATTCGCAAGATTCCTTTTCCCTTCCCGAAAGGAAATTTCATTTCCTTTCGGGAAGGGAAAAGGAATCTTGCGATTTCAATGGGGACCAATAGAGGAATCTTTGGTGCATGTCCCTGCACTTGATGGCAGGCCATGCCTTTTGATGGCTTTGACTTTGGGAAAGATTTTTTTCTTTTTTTGGTTGTTTTCGGAAGTATTCATGCCATGTCCCTCACATCTTGCCCCCTAAGTTGTGTCTTCCTCCTTGACTTTTTCCCCTGCTTTTGCAAAATCTGTGAGCTTAGTTTTGGCACCTTTTGGTCCTTTGCACTGCACCTGATATAAACCCAGGCCATTTTCTTAGAATCACTAACTTTCCCAAATTTTCTTTTTTTCTCATAGAAATTGAATTCCTTTCATGTTGTCTCCATTCCAGCGTGTTTGTAAGTCCTTCTTTTCTGTTTTGGCCTTCAGTGGGGATCAATTTTGGCAAGCTTTGCTGCATGTGCCTGCACTTGCTGGCGTATGGCCTGCCTGCATTTTGATGGCTTTGACTTTGGCAAAGATTTTTTCTTTTTTTTTTTTTTATTTTTTTAAGTATTCATGTCATGTCCCTCACATCTTGCCTCCTAAGTTGTGTCTTCCTCCTTGACTTTTTACCCTGCTTTTGCAACATCTGTGAGCTTAGTTTTGGCATCTTTTGGTCCTTTGCACTGCACCTGATATAAACCCAGGCCATTTTCTTAGAGTCACTAAATTTCCCAATTTTTCTTGTTTTCTCATAGAAATTGAATTCCTTTCATGTTGTCTCCATTCCAGCGTGTTTGTAAGTCCTTCTTTTCTGTTTTGGCCTTCAGTGGGGATCAATTTTGGCAAGCTTTGCTGCATGTGCCTGCACTTGCTGGCGTATGGCCTGCCTGCATTTTGATGGCTTTCACTTTGGGAAAGATTTTTTCTTTTTTTTTTTTTTTTGTTTTAAGTATTCATGCCATGTCCCTCACATCTTGCCCCCTAAGTTGTGTCTTCCTCCTTGACTTTTTCCCCTGCTTTTGCAACATCTGTGAGCTTAGTTTTGGCACCTTTTGGTCCTTTGCAATGCAGCTGATTTCCTCACAGCCTATTTTTTGAAGAGACTAAAATTCCCGATTTTCTGCTTTTTTCAATTGCATTTCATTTGAACCTATCTCCTTTCCAGAGTGTTTGTAAGCCTTTCTTTTGGGATTCGCAAGATTCCTTTTCCCTTCCCGAAAGGAAATTTCATTTCCTTTCGGGAAGGGAAAAGGAATCTTGCGATTTCAATGGGGACCAATAGAGGAATCTTTGGTGCATGTCCCTGCACTTGATGGCAGGCCATGCCTTTTGATGGCTTTGACTTTGGGAAAGATTTTTTTCTTTTTTTGGTTGTTTTCTGAAGTGTTCATGCCATGTCCCTCACATCTTGCCCCCTAAGTTGTGTCTTCCTCCTTGTCTTTTTCCCCTGCTTTTGCAACATCTGTGAGCTTAGTTTTGGCACCTTTTGGTCCTTTGCACTGCACCGGATATAAACCCAGGCCATTTTCTTAGAATCACTAACTTTCCCAAATTTTCTTTTTTTCTCATAGAAATTTAATTCCTTTCATGTTGTCTCCATTCCAGCGTGTTTGTAACTCCTTCTTTTCTGTTTTGACCTTCAGTGGGGATCAATTTTGGCAAGCTTTGCTGCATGTGCCTGCCCTTGGTGGTGTATGGCCTGCCTGCATTTTGATGGCTTTGACTTTGGGAAAGATTATTTCTTTTTTTTTTTTTATTATTTTAAGTATTCATGCCATGTCCCTCACATCTTGCCCCCTAAGTTGTGTCTTCCTCCTTCACTTTTTCCTCCGCTTTTGCAACATCTGTGAGCTTAGATTTGGCACCTTTTGGTCCTTTGCACTGCACCTGATATAAACCCAGGCCATTTTCTTAGAGTCACTAAATTTCCCAATTTTTTTTTTTCTCCTCCAATTGCAATTCCTTTGATGCTGTCTCCATTCCAGCGTGTTTGTAAGTCCTTCTTTTCTGTTTTGGCCTTCAGTGGGGATCAAGTTTTGCAAGCTTTGCTGCATGTGCCTGCACTTGCTGGCGTATGGCCTGCCTGCATTTTGATGGCTTTGACTTTCAGAAAGATTTTTTCTTTTTTTTTTTTTTTATTATTTTAAGTATTCATGCCATGTCCCTCACATCTTGCCCCCTAAGTTGTGTCTTCCTCCTTGACTTTTTCCCCTGCTTTTTCAACATATGTGAGCTTAGTTTTGGCACCTTTTGGTCCTTTGCACTGCACCTGATAGAAACCCAGGCCATTTTCTTAGAGTCACTAAATTTCCCAATTTTTCTTTTTCTCCTCCAATTGCAATTCCTTTGATGCTGTCTCCATTCCAGCGTGTTTGTAAGTCCTTCTTTTCTGTTCTGGCCTTCAGTGGGGATCAATTTTGGCAAGCTTTGCTGCATGTGCCTGCCCTTGGTGGTGTATGGCCTGCCTGCATTTTGATGGCTTTGACTTTGGGAAAGATTTTTTCTTTTTTTTTTTTTTATTATTTTAAGTATTCATGCCATGTCCCTCATATCTTGCCCCCTAAGTTGTGTCTTCCTCCTTCACTTTTTCCCCTGCTTTTGCAACATCTGTTAGCTTAGATTTGGCACCTTTTGGTCCTTTGAAATGCAGCTGATTTCCTCACAGCCTATTTTTTGAAGAGACTAAAATTCCCGATTTTCTGCTTTTTTCAATTGCATTTCATTTGAACCTATCTCCTTTCCAGAGTGTTTGTAAGCCTTTCTTTTGGGATTCGCAAGATTCCTTTTCCCTTCCCGAAAGGAAATTTCATTTCCTTTTGGGAAGGGAAAAGGAATCTTGCGATTTCAATGGGGACCAATAGAGGAATCTTTGGTGCATGTCCCTGCAC
>JAKDEW010001241.1:0-36362 GCA_021963965.1 Artemisiospiza belli | reverse complement strand
CTTTTTTTTCCTTAAATTTTCTACTTTATCCCTTCAGATTTTCATTTTATCCCTTTAAATTCCAATTTTTTTCCCATAAATTTCCACTTTTTTTCCTCAAATTTCTGCTTTATTCCTTCAAATTTCCACTTTATCCCCTTTAAATTCCAATTTTTTTCCATTAATTTCCACTTTTTCCCCTCAGTTTTTCTCTTTTTTTCCCTCAAATTTCTACTTTATCCCTTCAGATTTCCACTTTATCCTTTCAAATTCTGTTTTTTTCCCTCTCAAATTTCCGCTTTTTCCCCTCAGATTCCCATTTTTCCCCTTAAAATTTACATTTCTTCCCTCAGATTTCCCCTTTTTTCCTCTCAGATTTCCATTTTATTCCTTTAAATTCCCATTTTCCCCCCTAAAATTTACATTTCTTCCCTCAGATTTCCACTTTATTCCTTCAAATTCCCATTTTATTCCTTTAAATTCCCACTTTTCTCCCTCAGATTTACTTTTTTTCCCCTCGGATTCCCATTTTATTCCTTCAAATTCCCACTTTATTCCTTTAAATTCCCATTTTCCCCCTAAAATTTACATTTCTTCCCTCAAATTTCCCCTTTTTTCCTCTCAGATTTCCACTTTATTCCTTCAAATTCCCACTTTCCCTCCTTAAATTTACATTTCTTCCCTCAGATTTCCACTTTATTCCTTCAAATTCCCACTTTTCCCCCTCAGATTTACATTTTTTTCCCTCAGATTTCCACTTTATTCCTTCAAATTCCCACTTTTCCCCCTCAGATTTACATTTCTTCCCTCAGATTTCCACTTTATTCCTTTAAATTCCCACTTTTTCCCCCTCAGATTTACATTTTTTCCCTCAGATTTTCCACTTTATTCCTTCAAATTCCCACTTTTCCCTCTCAAATTTACATTTTTTTCCCTCAGATTTCCCCATTATTCCTTTAAATTCCCACTTTTCCCCCTCAGATTCCCCATTTTCCCCTCAGATTTCCCCTCACAATCCCCTCCTAATTCCCCCTAACCCCCCATTTCCCACCCCCTCCTCCCCTTTTTTCCCAAAAAAAAACCCAATTTTTCCCCCCAAAACCCCTTCCCACCTTCCAAACTCCACTTTTATTCCCATTTTTTTCCCTTTTTTCCCTCATTTTTTGCAGCGTTCTCCGGAGAGCTCTGGGTAAAATCTCCGAGATCAAATCTCTCGCTTCCCTCCTAATTTTCCCTCTCAGATTTCCACTTTTTTCCTTCAAATTCCCACTTTTCCCCCTCAGATTTACATTTTTTCCCTCAGATTTCCACATTATTCCTTCAAATTCCCACTTTTCCCCCCTCAGATTTACATTTTTTCCCTCAGATTTCCACTTTATTCCTTCAAATTCCCACTTTTCCCCCTCAGATTCCGCATTTTCCCCTCAGATTTTCCCCTCACAATTCCCCCTAACCCCCCATTTCCCACCCTCTCTTCCCCTTTTTCCCCAAAAAAAACCCAATTTTTCCCCCCAAAATCCCTTCCCCACCCCTTCCTACCTTCCAAACTCCACTTTTATTCCCATTTTTTTACCTTTTTTCTCATTTTTTGCAGCGTTCTCCGCAGAGCTCTGGATAAAATCGCCGAGATCAAATCCCTGCTGGAGGAGCGCCGCATCGGTACGGCCGCTAGGGGGGCGTGGCTTTGCCGCTCCCCTCACGGCCGGAAAAAAGGCGGGGAAACGCCTCCAACCCCTTAAAACCCCACAAAATTCCACCAAAATCCCTCAAAATTTTAAGGATTTTGGGATTTTTTAAAATTATTTTGAATTCCAGCGGCAAAAATCGCCGGGATTTACAGCGAGGCTGAGCCGCCAAGGAAGACGATGAGGAGGGGGGTGCTGATGACGCTGCTGCAGCAGTCGGCCATGACGCTGCCGCTGTGGATTGGGAAGCCCGGAGAAAAGTGAGGAAAAATGGGGAAAAACTTGGGAAAAAAATGGGGATCTAAGGGAAAAATGAGGGGTTTGGGAGAGTAAATGGGGATTTTAGGGAAAAAAATGGGGATTTTTTTGAGAAAAAGAGGGAATTTGGGGGAAAAAAGGGGGTTTGAGGGTGCGGAGGATAGTGCTGCTGTGGGATGGGAAATGTGGAAAAAAGTGAGGAAAAATGGGGAAAAATTTGGGAAAAAATTAAAATTTTGGGGGATAATGCGGGGTTTGGGAGAGTAAAGAGGGATTTAGGGGGGAAAAAATGGGGATTTTGAGGGAAAAATGGGAGAATTTGAAGGAAAAATTGAGATTTGGGAGGATAAAGGGATGTGAGGGTGGTGAGGTTGGTGCTGCTGTGGGTTTGGAAATTTGGGGGAAAATGAGGAAAAATTGGGGAAAAATTTGGGAAAAAATTAAAATTTTGGAGGATTATGAGGGGTTTGGGAGGATTAAGAGAAATTTGGGGAAAAAAATGGGGATTTTGTGGGAAAAATTGGGCGAATTTTAAGGAAAAATGGAGATTTGGGAGGATAAAAGGGGGTTTGAGGGTGGTGAGGTTGGTGCTGCTGTGGGTTGGGAAATTTGGGGGAAAATGAGGAAAAATTGGGGGAAAATTTGGGAAAAAATTAAAATTTTGGAGCATAATGCGGGGTTTGGGAGAGTAAAGAGGGATTTAGGGGGAAAAAATTGGGATTTAGTGGGAAAAATTTGGAGAATTTGAAGGAAAAATGGAGATTTGGGAGGATAAAAGGGGATGTGAGGGTGGTGAGGTTGGTGCTGCTGTGGGTTGGGAAATTTGGGGGAAAATGAGGAAAAATTGAGGAAAAATTTGGGGAAAAAATTAAAATTTTGGGGCATAATGAGGGGTTTGGGAGAGTAAAGAGGGATTTAGGGGGAAAAAAATGGGGATTTAGTGGGAAAAATTTGAAGAATTTTAAGGAAAAATGGAGATTTGGGAGGATAAAAGGGGGTTTGGGGGTGGTAAGGTTGGTGCTGTTGTGGGTTGGGAAATTTGGGGGAAAATGAGGAAAAATTGGGGAAAAATTTGGGAAAAAATTAAAATTTTGGAGGATTATGAGGGGTTTGGGAGGATTAAGAGAGATTTAGGGAAAAAAAATGGGGATTTAGTGGGAAAAATTGGGAGAATTTTAAGGAAAAATGGAGATTTGGGAGGATAAAGGGATGTGAGGGTGGTGAGGTTGGTGCTCGCTGTGGGTTGGGAAATTTGGGGGAAAATGAGGAAAAATTGGGGAAAAATTTGGGAAAAAATGGGAATTTCGGGGAAAAATGAGGGGTTTGGGAGAGTAAAGAGAGATTTAGGGGAAAAAATGGGGATTTAGTGGGAAAAATGGGAGAATTTTAAGGGAAAATGGAGATTTGGGAGGATAAAAGGGGGTTTGAGGGTGGTGAGGTTGGTGCTGCTGTGGGTTGGGAAATTTGGGGGAAAATGAGGAAAAATGGGGGAAAAATTTGGGAAAAAATTAAAATTTTGGGGCAAAATGAGGGGTTTGGGAGGATTAAGAGAGATTTAGGGGGAAAAATGGGGATTTTGTTGGAAAAATGGAGAATTTGAAGGAAAAACGGAGATTTGGGAGGATAAAAGGGGATGTGAGGGTGGTGAGGTTGGTGCTGCTGTGGGTTGGGGAATTTGGGAAAAATGAGGAAAAATTGGGGGAAAATTTGGGAAAAAATTAAAATTTTGGGGGATAATGAGGGGTTTGGGAGAGTAAAGAGAGATTTAGGGGGAAAAAATGGGGATTTAGTGGGAAAAATGGGGAATTTGGGGGAAAAAAAGGGGGTTTGAGGTTGCTGAGGATGGTGCTGCTGTGGGTTGGGAAATTTGGGGGAAAACGAGGAAAAATTGGGGAAAAATTTTGGGAAAAAATTAAAATTTTGGGGCATAATGAGGGGTTTGGGAGGATTAAGAGAGATTTAGGGGGAAAAAATGGGGATTTAGTGGGAAAAATGGGAGAATTTGAAGGAAAAATGGAGATTTGGGAGGATAAAGGGATGTGAGGGGGTGAGGATGGTGCTGCTGTGGGTTGGGAAATTGGGGGAAAATGAGGAAAAAATTGGGGAAAAATTTGGGAAAAAATTTAAATTTTGGGTGATAATGAGGGGTTTGGGAGGATTAAGAGAGATTTAGGGGGAAAAAATGGGGATTTTGTTGGAAAAATGGGAGAATTTTAAGGAAAAATGGAGATTTGGGAGGATAAAAGGGGGTTTGACGGTGGTGAGGTTGGTGCTGTTGTGGTTTGGGAAATTTGGGGGAAAATGAGGAAAAATTGGGGAAAAATTTGGGAAAAAATTAAAATTTTGGGGGCTAATGAGGGGTTTGGGAGGGTAAAGAGGAATTTAGGGGAAAAAATGGGGATTTAGTGGGAAAAATGGGAGAATTTGAAGGAAAAATGGAGATTTGGGAGGATAAAGGGATGTGAGGGGGTGAGGATGGTGCTGCTGTGGGTTGGGAAATTTGGGGGAAAATGAGGAAAAATTGGGGAAAAATTTGGGAAAAAATTAAAATTTTGGGGAAAAATGAGGGGTTTGGGAGGATTAAGAGAGATTTAGGGGGAAAAATGGGGATTTTTTTGAGAAAAATGGGAAATTTGGGGGAAAATGAGGAAAAATGGGGAAAAATTTGGATTTTTTTTTGGAATTTTGGGGGAATTTTTGGGACTTTTTGAAGGGAATTTTAATGGGAAGTTTTGAGGAATTTGGAGGGGAAAATTTGGGTAATTTTGGGGGGACTTTGATTGAATTCTGGGAAATTTGATGGGGAATTTGAGGCAATTTTGGGGGGGAAAATTGGGATTTTGGGAGGAATTTTGGGGGGAAAATTTGCGAATTTTGGGGGGGAAATTTGGGATTTTAGGGGAATTTTGGGGGAAAAAAATTGGGATTTTGGGAGGAATTTTTGGGGGGAAATTTTGCGACTTTTGAGGGGGGAAAATTGGGATTTTGGGAGAAATTTTCGGGGGAAAATTTGCGAATTTTGAGGGGGGAAATTTGGGAATTTGAGGCAATTTTGGGGGGGAAAATTGGGATTTTGGGAGAAATTTTGGGGGGAAAATTTGTGAATTTTGGGGGGAATTTTCTGGACTTTTTGGGGGAATTTTTCTGGAATTTTTGGGGGAATTTTTTGGAATTTTTGGGGGGAATTTTTTGGAATTTTGGGGGAATTTTCTGGAATTTTGGGGGGAATTTTTGGGGGGAATTTTCCAGAATTTTTTGGGGAATTTTTTTGACTTTTTGGGGGGAATTTTCCGGAATTTTTGGGGGGAATTTTTGGAATTTTTGGGGGAATTTTTTGGAATTTTTGGGGGGAATTTTCCGGAATTTTTGGGGGGAATTTTCTGGAATTTTTGGGGAGAATTTTTTGGGGGGAATTTTCTGGAATTTTTGGGGGGAATTTTTTTGAATTTTGGGGGGAATTTTCCGGAATTTTGGGGGGAATTTTCTGGAATTTTTGGGGGGAATTTTTTGGAATTTTTGGGGGGGAATTTTCTGGAATTTTTGGGGGGAATTTTCCGGAATTTTTTGGGGGGATTTTTTGGAATTTTTGGGGGGAATTTTTTGGAATTTTTGGGGGGAATTTTTTGGAATTTTTGGGGGAATTTTCCGGAATTTTTGGGGGGAATTTTCTGGAATATTTGGGGGGAATTTTCCGGAATTTTTGGGGGGAAATTTTTGGAATTTTTTGGGGGGAATTTTTTGGAATTTTTGGGGGGAATTTTTTGGAATTTTGGGGGGGAATTTTTTGGAATTTTTGGGAGAATTTTCTGGAATTTTTGGGGGGAATTTTCCGGAATTTTTGGGGGGAATTTTTTGGAATTTTTGGGGGAATTTTCCGGAATTTTTGGGGGGAATTTTCTGGAATTTTTGGGGGGAATTTTTGGGAGAATTTTCTGGAATATTTGGGGGGGAATTTTCTTGAATTTTGGGGGGAATTTTTTGGAATTTTGGGGGGGAATTTTCCGGAATTTTTGGGGGAATCTTTTGGACTTTTTGGGGGGAATTTTTTGGAATTTTTGGGGGAATTTTTTGGAATTTTTGGGGGAATTTTCCGGAATTTTTGGGGGAATTTTCCGGAATTTTGGGGGGAATTTTTGGGGGGAATTTTCCGGAATTTTTGGGGGGAATATTTTGAAATTTTGAATCATTTCCCCCCAGGCCCCCCTCCCCCTGTGCGGCGCCGTCCCGGCCGCCGGCGATTACGTGGCCAAGCCCGGGGACAAAGTGGCCGCCAGGGTGAAGGCGCTGGAGGGCGACGAGCAGTGGATCCTGGCCGAGGTGGTGAGCTACAGCCACGCCGCCAACAAGTGAGTGCCCAAATTCTCTTCTTGCACCCCAAAATCCCCTTCTTGCACCCCAAAAAATCTATTTCTTTTCACCAAAAAATCCATTTTTTTTCCACCAAAAAATCCATTTTTTTAGGGGTCAAAATTCACTTTTTTTGGGTCAAAATCTGATTTTTTTAGGTGAAAATTCCCTTTCTTTCCAGCCCAAAATTCAATTTTTTTTTGGGTCAAAATTCCCTTTTTTTCTAGCTCTAAATTCCCTTTTTTCACCCCAAAAAATCCTTTTTTTTTTGCCACCAAAAAGTCAATTTTTGTTGCGGTCAAAATTCCCTTTTTTTGGGTCAAAATTCCCTTTTTTTCCAGCCCAAAATCCCTTTTCGCACCCCAAAATCCCCTTCTTGCACCCCAAAAAAATCCTTTTTTTTTTCCACCAAAAAATCCATTTTTTCGGGGTCGAAATTCCCTTTTTTTGGGTCAAAATCTGGTTTTTTTTGGCCTGAAAATTCAATGTTTTTAGGTCAAAATCTGATTTATTTGCCCCAAAAATCGACTTTTTTGGGTCAAAATTCCCTTTTTTCGACCCAAAAATTCCTTTTTTTCACCCCAAAAAATCAATTTCTTTTCACCAAAAAATCCATTTTTTTTTCCCACCAAAAAATCCATTTATTCGGGGTCGAAATTTGCTTTTTTTGGCCCAAAAATCGACTTTTTTTGGGTCAAAAAATCAAATTTTTTAGGTCAAAATCTGATTTTTTTAGGTGAAAATTCTCTTTTTTTCCAGCCCAAAATTCAATTTTTTTGGGTCAAAATCTGATTTATAAAAATCAACTTTTTTGGGTCAAAATTCCTTTTTTTTGACCCCGAATCCCCATTTTTCACACCAAAAAATCCATTTTTTTTCCACCAAAAAATCCATTTTTTCGGGGTCGAAATTTGCTTTTTTCGGCTCAAAAATCGGCTTTTTTGGGTCAAAAATCAGCTTTTTTCGGTCAAAATCTGATTTTTTTTTTTGGTCAAAATATCCTGGTTTTCCAGCCCAAAATCCCCTTCTTGCACCCCAAAAAATCCTTTTTTTTTTCCACCAAAAAAATCAATTTTTTTAGGGTCGAAATTCACTTTTTTTGGGTCAAAATCTGATTTTTTTAGGTGAAAATTCCCTTTTTTTCCAGCCCAAAATTCAATTTTTTCGGGGTCAAAATCTGATTAATAAAAATCAACTTATTTGGGTCAAAATCCCCCTTTTTTCACCCCACAATTCTTTTTTTTTCACCCCAAAATCCCCTTTTTTCACCCCAAAAAATCCATTTTGTTTTCCACCAAAAAAATCAATTTTTTTAGGGTCGAAATTCCCTTTTTTTGGGTCAATATCTGATTTATCTGGCCCAAAATTCAATTTTTTTGAGTAAAAATCTGATTTATTTGGCCCAAATATCGACTTTTTTGGGTCAAAATTCCCTTTTTTCCACCCAAAATCCCCTTTTTTCACCCCAAAAATCACTTTTTTTTGGGTCAAAATCTCATTTTTTGGGTCAAAATTCCTTTCTTTTCAGCCCAAAATTCAAATTTTTTGGGTTGAAATTTCCTTTTTCACCCCAAAAATCCAATTTTTTGGGTCAAAATCTGATTTATTTGTATCAAAAATCGACTTTATTGGGTCAAAATCTCCTTTTTTCACCCCAAAAATGAAATTTTGGGGTCAAATTTGGCTTTTTTGGGGCTGAAAATTGAATTTTTTTTGTGCTTCTCCCCAGGTACGAAGTCGACGACATCGATGAGGAGGGCAAAGAGTGAGTGAGAAAAAATCCCTGAAAATTCTGCAAAAATGCCCCAAAATCCCCCCAAAAATCCCCAGAAAATCCCAATTTTTTTCTCTATTTTTCCCCATAAAAATCTCAATTTTTCCCCCATAAAAAACAAATTTTTTCCCATTTTTTCCTCATAAAAATCTCAATTTTTCCCCCATAAAAATCCCATTTTTCCCCCAAAAAAACCCAATTTTACTCCATATAAATCCTTTTTTTTTCCGCTAAAAACCCCCATTTTTGCCCCATAAAAATCCCAAATTTTTCCCCCCAAAAAGCCCCCATTTTTACCCCAAAAAAACCCCAATTTTACTCCATAAAAATCCCATTTTTCCCCATAAAAATCCCATTTTTTACCCCATAAAAATCCCAAATTTTTCCCCCAAAAACCCCCATTTTTACCCCATAAAAATCCAATTTTTACTCCATAAAAATCCTAATTTTTCCCCCCAAAAAAATCCCATTTTTACCCCATAGAAATCCCATTTTTACCCCATAAAAATCCCAATTTTCCTCCATAAAAAACCAAATTTTTTTCTCTTTTTTCCTCATAAAAATCTCAATTTTTCCCCCATAAAAAACAAATTTTTTCCCATTTTTTCCTCATAAAAATCTCAATTTTACCCCATAAAAATCCCTAATTTTCCCCCCCTAAAACCCTATTTTTATTCCATAAAAATCTCCATTTTTCTCCCCCAAAAAAACTCATTTTTTACTCCATAAACAACCCTTTTTTTCCCCCAAAAAACCCCATTTTTACTCCATAAAAATCCCAATTTTCCCCCCCAAAAACCCCATTTTTACCCCATAAAAATCCAATTTTTACCCCATAAAAATCCCAATTTTTCCCCCCAAAAAATCCCCATTTTTACCCCATAGAAATCCCATTTTTTACCCCATAAAAATCCCAAATTTTTCCCCCATAAAAACCCAAATTTTTTCCTATAAAAATCTCAATTTTTCCCCATAAAAACCAAATTTTTTCCCATTTTTTCCTCATAAAAATCTCAATTTTTCCCCCATAAAAATCCCATTTTTCCCCCCAAAAAAACCCCATTTTTACCCCATAAAAATCCCAATTTTTCCCCCCCAAAAAATCCCATTTTTTACCCCATAAAAATCCCATTTTCCCCCCAAAAAAATCCCATTTTTCCCCCATAAAAGCCCAAATTTTTTTTCCCATTTTTTCCCCCATAAAAATCCCAAATTTTCCCCCATAAAAAACCCCAATTTTTGCCCATAAAAATCTCAATTTTTCCCCCATAAAAATCCCATTTTTTACCCCATAAAAATCCCAATTTTTCCCCCCAAAAAATCCCATTTTTACCCCATAAAAATCCCATTTTTCCCCCATAAAAACCCAATTTTTTTCTCATGTTTTCCTCATAAAAATCCCAAATTTTCCCCCATAAAACCCCAAATTTTTTCCCATTTTTTCCTTATAAAAATCTCAATTTTTCCCCCATAAAAACCCAAATTTTTTCCCCATTTTTTCCTCATAAAAATCTCAATTTTTCCCCCATAAAAATCCCATTTTTCCCCCAAAAAAACCCCAATTTTACTCCATATAAGTCCTATTTTTTTCCACTAAAAACCCCCATTTTTACCCCATAAAAATCCCAATTTTTCCCCATAAAAGCCCAAATTTTTTTCCCATTTTTTCCCCATAAAAATCCCAAATTTTACCCCATAAAAACCCAAATTTCTTCCTATAAAAATCTCAATTTTTCCCCATAAAAACCCAAATTTTATCCAATTTTTTCCTCACAAAAATCTCAATTTTTCCCCCATAAAAACCCAAATTTTTTCCCATTTTTTCCCCATAAAAATCCCAATTTTTCCCCCATAAAAACCCAAATTTTTTCCTATAAAAATCTCAATTTTCCCCCATAAAAACCCAAATTTTTTCCTATAAAAATCTCAATTTTTCCCCATAAAAACCCAAATTTTTATCCAAATTTTTCCCCATAAAAATCCCAAATTTTCCCCCATAAAACCCCAAATTTTTTCCCCATTTTTTCCTCATAAAAATCTCAATTTTACCCCATAAAAATCCCATTTTTCCCCCAAAAAACCCCCAATTTTACTCCATATAAATCCTATTTTTTTTTCGCTAAAAACCCCCATTTTTACTCCATAAAAATCCCAATTTTTCCCCCATAAAAATCCCAAATTTTCCCCCATAAAAATCCCAATTTTCCTCCATAAAAAACCAAATTTTTTCTCATTTTTCCCCATAAAAAATCCCAAATTTTCCCCCATAAAAACCCCGATTTTTTTCCTGTAAAAATCTCAATTTTTCCCCCCGTAAAAACCCACATTTTTCCCCCATTTTTTCCTCATAAAAATCCCAAATTTTCCACCATAAAAACCCAAATTTTTTCCCATTTTTACCCCATAAAAATCCAATTTTTACTCCAAAAAATCCCAATTTTTCCCCCCAAAAAATCCCATTTTTACCCCATAGAAATCCCATTTTTACCCCATAAAAATCCCAATTTTCCTCCATAAAAAACCAAATTTTTTCTCATTTTTCCCCATAAAAATCCCAAATTTTCCCCCATAAAACCCCAATTTTTTTCCTATAAAAATCTCAATTTTTCCCTCATAAAAACCCAAATTTTTTCCCATTTTTCCCCATAAAAGTCCCAAATTTTTCCCCATAAAAAACCCAATTTTTTTCCCATTTTTTCCTCATAAAAATGCCCAAATTTTCCCCCATAAAAACCCAAATTTTTTCCTATAAAAATCCCATTTTTCCCCCATGAAAGCCCAAATTTTTTTCCCATTTTTTCCCCATAAAAATCTCAATTTTTCCCCCATAAAAACTCAAGTTTTTTTCCCAATTTTACCCCATAAAAATCCCAAATTTCCCCTCTAAAACCCCAATTTTTGCCCATAAAAATCCCATTTTCCCCCCAAAAAAACGCCATTTTTACTCCATAAAAATCCCAATTCTTCCCCCCAAAAACACCCCATTTTTACCCCATAGAAATCCCAATTTTTCCCCTTTTTTGCCTCGTAAAATCCCAAATTTCCCCATTTTTTTCCATAAAAACCACGTTTTTCTCCAAAATCATTTTCTTTTTTCCCAATAAAAACCCCAATTTATGTCTCTTAAAATCCCAATTTTTCCCTATAAAAAATCCCCGTTTTTCTCCGTAACAATCCAAATTTTTCCCACTTTTTCCTCATACAAAATTCATTTTTTTCATCAAAACCCCAATTTTTGCCCATTTCCCCAAAATCTCCCTTTTTCCCCCCGACTTTTCAGGCGCCACACCCCCTGAGCCGCCGCCGCATCATCCCCCCTGCCCCAATGGAAAACCAACCCCCGAGACGGATCCCGAGGCTCTGTTCCACAAGGACCAGCTGGTGCTGGCCCTGTACCCCCAAACCACCTGCTTCTACCGGGCCCTCATCCACGCCCCGCCCCAGCGCGTGAGTCTGACCCAAAACCGGCCAAAATCGCCCCAAAAATCCCCTCAAAAATGAAGATTTTTGGTAAAAAGTCAAAATCAAAATGGCCGCCTAGGGGGCGCTGAGGGAGCTGGGTTGCTAAGGGGTGTGGCTTGTTGCTAGGGAGCTGATACCATATAAGGGAATGGCAGAGGGGTTGCTAAGGGGTGTGGCTTGTTGCTAGGGTGCTGTTTCCGTATAAGGAAATTGGCAGAGCCTTGGGTTATGAGGGGTTGCTAAGGGGCGTGGCATGTTGCTAGGGAGGTGTTTCCATATAAAAGGAAAATGCCAAAGCTTTGCTTCATGAGGGGTTGCTAAGGGGCGTGGCTTGTTGCTAGGGAGGTATTGCCATATAAGGGAAATGTGAAAGTAGTGCCTTATGAGGGGTTACTAAGGGGCGTGGCTTGTTGCTAGGGAGCTAATACCATATAAGGAAAATGCCAAAGCCTTTTTTTCATGAGGGGTTGCTAAGGGGTGTGGCTTGTTGCTAGGGAGGTGTTTCTATATAAGGAAAATGCCAAAGCCTTGCTTCATGAGGGGTTGCTAAGGGGTGTGGCTTGTTTCTAAGCAGAGCCATTGCCATATTAGGTGGTTGTTAGGGGGTGTGGCTTGTTGCTAAGGAGAGACATTGCTTGTCTATGTTGCCCTCATCCACGCCCCGCCCCAGCGCGTGAGTCCCACCCAAAACCGGCCAAAATCGCCCCAAAAATCCCCTCAAAAATGAAGATTTTTGGTAAAAAAATCAAAATCAAAATGGCCGCCTAGGGGGCGCTGAGGGAGCTGGGTTGCTAAGGGGTGTGGCTTGTTGCTAGGGAGCTAATACCATATAAGGGAATAGCAGAGGGGTTGCTAAGGGGTGTGGTTTGTTGCTAGGGTGCTGTTTCCGTATAAGGAAATTGAGAAAGCCTTGCTTTATGAGGGGTTCGCTAAGGGGCGTGGCTTGTTGCTAGGGAGTTATTCCCATATAAGGAAAATGCCAAAGCCTTGTTTCATGAGGGGTTACTAAGGGGCGTGGCTTGTTGCTAGGGTGCTGTTTCCATATAAGGAAAATGCTAAAGCTTTGCTTTATGACTGGTTACTAAGGGGCGTGGCTTGTTGCTAGGGAGGTATTACCATATTCGGAAAATGCCAAAGCCTTGTTTCATGAGGGGTCGCTAAGGGGCGTGGCTTGTTTCTAAGGACAGCCATTGCCATATTAGGTGGTTGCTAGGGGGCGTGGCTTGTTGCTAAGGAGGGACATTACTTGTCTATTTTGCCCTCATCCACGCCCCGCCCCAGCGCGTGAGTCTGACCCAAAACCGGCCGAAATCGCCCCAAAAATCCCCTCAAAAATGAAGATTTTTGGTGAAAAATCAAAACCAAAATGGCCGCCTAGGGGGCGCTGAGGGAGCTGGGTTGCTAAGGGGCGTGGCTTGTTGCTAGGGAGCTAATACCATATAAGGAAAATGCCAAAGCCTTGTTTCATGAGGGGTTGCTAAGGGGCGTGGCTTGTTGCTAGGGAGGTATTACCATATAAGGAAAACGCCAAAGCCTTGTTTCATGAGGGGTTGCTAAGGGGCGTGGCTTGTTGCTAGGGAGGTATTACCATATAAGGAAAATGCTAAAGCTTTGCTTTATGACTGGTTACTAAGGGGCGTGGCTTGTTGCTAGGGAGGTATTACCATATAAGGAAGATGCCAAAGCCTTGTTTCATGAGGGGTTGCTAAGGGGCGTGGCTTGTTGCTAGGGCGGTGTTTCCATATAAGGAAAATGCCAACGCCTTGCTTTATGAGGGGTTGCTAAGGGGTGTGGCTAGTTTCTAAAGTAAGGCTTTGCCGTATTAGGTGGTTGTTAGGGGGCGTGGCTTGTTGTTAAGGAGAGACATTACTTGTCTATGTTGCCCTCATCCACGCCCCGCCCCAGCGCGTGAGTCTGACCCAAAATTGGCCGAAATCGCCCCAAAAATCCCCTCAAAAATGAAGATTTTTGGTACAAAATCAAAATCAAAATGGCCGCCCAAGGGGCGCTGAGGGAGCTGGGTTGCTAAGGGGTGTGGCTTGTTGCTAGGGAGCTAATACCATATAAGGGAATGGCAGAGGGGTTGCTAAGGGGTGTGGTTTGTTGCTAGGGTGCTGTTTCCGTATAAGGAAATTGGCAAAGCCTTGCTTTATGAGGGGTTACTAAGGGGCGTGGCTTGTTGCTAGGGAGGTATTACCATATTCGGAAAATGCCAAAGCCTTGTTTCATGAGGGGTTGCTAAGGGGCGTGGCTTGTTTCTAAGGACAGCCATTGCCGTATTAGGTGGTTGTTAGGGGGCGTGGCTTGTTGCTAAGGAGAGACATTACTCGTCTATGTTGCCCTCATCCACGCCCCGCCCCAGCGCGTGAGTCTGACCCAAAATCCGCCAAAATCGCCCCAAAAATCCCCTCAAAAATGAAGATTTTTGGTGAAAAATCAAAATCAAAATGGCCGCCGAGGGGGCGCTGAGGGAGCTGGGTTGCTAAGGGGTGTGGCTTGTTGCTAGGGAGGTGTTGCCATATAAGGGAATGGCAGAGGGGTTGCTAAGGGGCGTGGCTTGTTGCTAGGGAGGTGTTACCATATAAGGAAAATGCTGAAGCTTTGCTTTATGACTGGTTACTAAGGGGCGTGGCTTGTTGCTAGGGAGGTATTACCATATAAGGAAAATGCCAAAGCCTTGTTTCATGAGGGGTTGCTAAGGGGAGTGGCTTGTTGCTAGGGAGGTATTACCATATAAGGAAAATGCCAAAGCCTTGTTTCATGAGGGGTTGCTAAGGGGCGTGGCTTGTTTCTAAGGGCAGCCATTGCCATATTAGGTGGTTGTTAGGGGGCGTGGCTTGTTGCTAAGGAGAGCCATTACTTGTCTATGTTGCCCTCATCCACGCCCTGCCCCAGCGCGTGAGTCTGACCCAAAATCGGCCGAAATCGCCCCAAAAATCCCCTCAAAAATGAAGATTTTTGGTCAAACATCAAAATCAAAATGGCCGCCTAGGGGGCGCTGAGGGAGCTGGGTTGCTAAGGGGTGTGGCTTGTTGCTAGGGTGGTAATACCTTATAAGGGAATGGCAGAGGGGTTGCTAAGGGGTGTGGTTTGTTGCTAGGGTGCTGTTTCTGTATAAGGAAATTGGCAAAGCCTTGCTTTATGAGGGGTTGCTAAGGGGCGTGGCTTGTTGCTAGGGAGGTATTACCCTATAAGGAAAATGCCAAAGCCTTGTTTCATGAGGGGTTGCTAAGGGGCGTGGCTTGTTGCTAGGGAGGTATTACCATATAAGGAAAATGCCAAAGCCTTGTTTCATGAGGGGTTGCTAAGGGGCGTGGCTTGTTTCTAAAGTAAGGCATTGCCATATTAGGTGGTTGTTAGGGGGCGTGGCTTGTTGCTAAGGGGAGCCATTGCCCTCTATGTTGCTCTCATCAATGCCCCGCCCCAGCGCGTGAGTCTGACCCAAAACCGGCCAAAATCGCCCCAAAAATCCCCTCAAAAATGAAGATTTTTGGTAGAAAATCAAAATCAAAATGGCCGCCTAGGGGGCGCTGAGGGAGCTGGGTTGCTAAGGGGTGTGGCTTGTTGCTAGGGAGCTGATACCATATAAGGGAATGGCAGAGGGGTTGCTAAGGGGTGTGGCTTGTTGCTAGGGAGGTGTTGTCATATAAGGGAAATGTGGAAGTACTGCTTTATAAGGGGTTGCTAAGGGGCGTGGCTTGTTGCTAGGGAGGTGTTTCCATATAAGGAAAATGCCAAAGCCTTGCTTTATGAGGGGTTGCTAAGGGGCGTGGCTTGTTGCTAGGGAGGTGTTTCCATATAAGGAAAATGCCAAAGCCTTGTTTCATTAGGGGTTGCTAAGGGGCGCGGCTTGTTGCTAGGGTGGTAATACCATATAAGGGAATGGCAGAGGGGTTGCTAAGGAGTGTGGCTTGTTGCAAGGGTGCTGTTTCCATATAAGGAAAAAGCCCAAGCCTTGCTTTATGAGGGGTTGCTAAGGGGCGTGGCTTGTTTCTAGGGAGGTGTTACCTTATAAGGAAAATGCCAAAGCCTTGTTTCATGAGGGGTTACTAAGGGGCGTGGCTTGTTGCTAGGGAGGTATTACCATATAAGTAAAATGCCAAAGCCTTGTTTCATGAGGGGTTGCTAAGGGGCGTGGCTTGTTTCTAAAGTAAGGCATTGCCATATTAGGTGGTTGTTAGGGGGCGTGGCTTGTTGCTAAGGGGAGCCATTGCCCTCTATGTTGCTCTCATCAATGCCCCGCCCCAGCGCGTGAGTCTGACCCAAAACCGGCCAAAATCGCCCCAAAAATCCCCTCAAAAATGAAGATTTTTGGTAGAAAATCAAAATCAAAATGGCCGCCTAGGGGGCGCTGAGGGAGCTGGGTTGCTAAGGGGTGTGGCTTGTTGCTAGGGAGCTAATACCATATAAGGGGGTGGCAGAGGGGTTGCTAAGGGGCGTGGCTTGTTGCTAGGGAGGTGTTTCCATATAAGGAAAATGCCAAAGCCTTGTTTCATGAGGGGTTGCTAAGGGGCGTGGCTTGTTGCTAGGGAGGTGTTGCCCTATAAGGGAAATGTGAAAGTAGTGCCTTATGAGGGGTTACTAAGGGGCGTGGCTTGTTGCTAGGGAGGTATTACCATATAAGGAAAATGCCAAAGCCTTGCTTCATGAGGGGTTGCTAAGGGGCGTGGCTTGTTTCTAAGGAGAGCCATTGCCATATTAGGTGGTTGTTAGGGGGCGTGGCTTGTTGCTAAGGAGAGACATTACTTGTCTATGTTGCCCTCATCCACGCCCCGCCCCAGCGCGTGAGTCTGACCCAAAATCGGCCAAAATCGCCCCAAAAATCCCCTCAAAAATGAAGATTTTTGGTAAAAAATCAAAATCAAAATGGCCGCCTAGGGGGCGCTGAGGGAGCTGGGTTGCTAAGGGGCGGGGCTTGTTGCTAGGGTGGTAATACCATAGAAGGGAATGGCAGAGGGGTTGCTAAGGGGTGTGGTTTGTTGCTAGGGTGCTGTTTCCATATAAGGAAAAGGCCAAAGCCTTGTTTCATGAGGGGTTGCTAAGGGGTGTGGTTTGTTGCTAGGGTGTTGTTTCCGTATAAGGAAATTGGCGAAGCCTTGCTTTATGAGGGGTTACTAAGGGGCGTGGCT
Source organism: Artemisiospiza belli (assembly GCA_021963965.1). Classification (NCBI taxonomy): domain Eukaryota; kingdom Metazoa; phylum Chordata; class Aves; order Passeriformes; family Passerellidae; genus Artemisiospiza; species Artemisiospiza belli. Next base: position 19,728 of record JAKDEW010001241.1, on the reverse strand, counting down.
TGTTGCTAGGCAGCTAATACCATATGAGGGAATTGCAGAGGGGTTGCTAAGGGGCGTGGCTTGTTGCTAGGGAGGTGTTTCCATATAAGGAAAATGCCCAAGCCTTGCTTTATGAGGGGTCGCTAAGGGGCGTGGCTTGTTGCTAGGGAGGTATTACCATATAAGGAAAATGCCAAAGCCTTGCTTCATGAGGGGTTGCTAAGGGGTGTGGCTTGTTTCTTAGCAGAGCCATTGCCATATTAGGTGGTTGTTAGGGGGCGTGGCTTGTTGCTAAGGAGGGACATTACTTGTCTATATTGCCCTCATCCACGCCCCGCCCCAGCGCGTGAGTCTGACCCAAAACCGGCCAAAATCGCCCCAAAAATCCCCTCAAAAATGAAGATTTTTGGTAAAAAATCAAAATCAAAATGGCCGCCCAGGGGGCGCTGAGGGAGCTGGGTTGCTAAGGGGTGTGGCTTGTTGCTAGGGAGCTAATACCATATAAGGGAATGGCAGAGGGGTTGCTAAGGGGGTGTGGCTTGTTTCTTATCAGAGCCATTGCCATATTAGGTGGTTGTTAGGGGGCGTGGCTTGTTGCTAAGGAGAGACATTGCTTGTCTATGTTGCCCTCATCCACGCCCCGCCCCAGCGCGTGAGTTTGACCCAAAATCGGCCAAAATCGCCCCAAAAATCCCCTCAAAAATGAAGATTTTTGGTAAAAAATCAAAATCAAAATGGCCGCCTAGGGGGCGCTGAGGGAGCTGGGTTGCTAAGGGGCGGGGCTTGTTGCTAGGGTGGTAATACCATATAAGGGAATGGCAGAGGGGTTGCTAAGGGGTGTGGTTTGTTGCTACGGTGCTGTTTCCATATAAGGAAAATGCCAAAGCCTTGTTTCATGAGGGGTTGCTAAGGGGCGTGGCTTGTTGTTAGGGAGGTATTACCATATAAGGAAAATGCCAAAGCCTTGTTTTATGAGGGGTTACTAAGGGGCGTGGCTTGTTGCTAGGGAGGTATTGCCATATATGGGAAATGTGAAAGTAGTGCCTTATGAGGGGTTACTAAGGGGCGTGGCTTGTTGCTAGGGAGGTATTACCATATAAATGAATAGCAGAGGGGTTGCTAAGGGGCGTGGCTTGTTGCTTGGGAGGTATTACCATATAAGGGAAATGTGGAGGTAGTACTTTATGAGGGGTTGCTAAGGGGCGTGGCTTGTTGCTAGGGAGGTGTTTCCATATAAGGAAAATGCCAAAGCTTTGCTTTATGAGGGGTTGCTAAGGGGCGTGGCTTGTTGCTAAGGATAAGCATTACCATATAACTGGGGTTGGCAAGACAGCAATTACCTTATAAAGGAGTTGCTAAGGGGCGTGGCTTGTTGCTAAGGAGAGCCATTGCCCTATTAGGTGGTTGTTAGGGGGCGTGGCTTGTTGCTAAGGAACGCCATTACCATATAAGGGGGGTTGCTAAGGCAGCGTTGCCTTATAAGGGCGTTGCTAAGGGGCGTGGCTTGTTGTTATTAGCCTGTTACCATAAAAGGGGGCAATTTGGGGGCGTGGCTTCTTTCTAATTTGTAAATTTTTACTAAAAATTTCAATTTTTTCCCCAAATTTTCGCAGCCCCAGGACGATTATTCGGTGCTTTTCGAGGACACCTCGTACGCCGACGGTTACTCCCCGCCTCTGAACGTGGCCCAGCGCTACGTGGTGGCCTGCAAGGAGACCAAAAAAAAGTGAAATTTTGGGGTAAAACGCGCCAAAATTCAGGAAAAATGACCCAAAATCTGGGAAGAGTGGCTTGGAATTGGGGGAGAGGTAGGGAATGGGATTTCTGGGGGATAAAAATGGGATTTAATGGGTGAGAAATCAAAAACAATTCGATTTTTTAATGAGGGGAATGTGGAATTTTTTTGGCAGAAAATTGTGATTTTTAAGGGTAAGAAATGGGAAATTTTAGGGGGGAAAATTTGGGATAATTTAGGGTAAAAATAAGGATTGTTTTTTAGGAAAGATGGGGGTTTTCATGGAGAAAAAGTTGGGGTTTTTATGAGAAAAAAATTAGGATTTTTATGTGGGAAAATTGGGGTTTTTTGGGGGAAAATTGGGACTTCTGTAGGTAAAAAATGGGATTTTTTAATGGAGAATTTGGGGTTTTTAGAATTAATAAGGATTTTTTTGGTGAAAATTTGGGATTTTTTAAGGGAAAAATTGGGAACTTTTAGGTAAAAAAAAGGAAATTTTGGGGGAAAATTTAAATTAGGTTTGGGGATAATTTGATTTTTTTAGGGCATTAATTTGGAGGTTTGGGGGGGAAAAGTGGGGTTTTTCTTATCAAAATGAAAATAAAATTCCCAAAATTTGGGAAAAAATACTGAAAAATTTTATGAGGGATAGAAGGACCCCAAAAAATGAAATTGAGGAAAAGAATTGGAAAAAAAGATAATAAAGTGGGTAAAAAATGGGAATTTCATCTCTCAAAATGGCGGCCAAAAGGGAAAAGGGGAAATGACGTAGAGGTGTGGCCTAACAAAGCCACGCCCCTGTAAATAATTACAAACAATGAAATTTTATTATTAAAAATTTTATTAGGAATAAATAAATTACAAGTGGTACAAAATTCATTGTGGGCGTGACATCATGTAGGGGCAGAGCTTGGGATGATGACGTCATCAGGCTCCGCCCATTCCTCTTCAGGCTCCGCCTCTCCCCGGCAGCGACGAATCAGATCTCCCCATAGGAGGTGGGTGTGGCAGCTGGGGGTGGGATCAGAGTGAGCACAAGCCCCGCCCACATAAAACTTCCTTATAAGGAAAATCTTCCATAGCAACAAACCCCGCCCCTTAGCCACCACTCAAACCATTTCCCTATAAGGAAAACGCTCCCATAGCAACAAGCCCCGCCCCTTAGCAACCACTCAAACCATTGCCCTATAAGGAAAACGCTCCCATAGCAACAAGCCCCGCCCCTTAGCAACCACTCAAACCATTTCCCTATAAGGAAAACGCTCCCATAGCAACAAGCCCCGCCCCTTAGCAACTACTCAAACCATTTCCCTATAAGGAAAATGCTCCCATCGCAACAAGCCCCGCCCCTTAGCAACCACTCAAACCATTTTCCTATAAGGAAAATGTTCCCATAGCAACAAGCCACGCCCCTTAGCAACCACTCAAAACCATTTCCCTATAAGGAAAACTCTCCCATAGCAACAAGCCCCACCCCTTAGCAACCACTCAAACCATTTTCTATAAGGAAAATGTTCCCATAGTAACAAGCCCCGCCCCTTACCAACCCCTAAAGTTTTCTTGTAAGGAAAATATTCCCCTAGCAACAAGCCCCGCCCCTTAGCAACCACTCAAACCTATTCCTTTTAAGAAAAGTGCTCCCATAGCAACAAGCCCCGCCCCTTAGCAACTACTCAAACCATTTCCTATTAAGGAAAATGCTCCCATAACAACAAGCCCCGCCCCTTAGCAACTACTCAAACCATTTCCCTATTAGGAAAATGTTCCCATAGCAACAAGCCCCACCCCTTAGCGACTCCTTATAAGGAAAATGCTTCCCTAGAAACAGGCTCCACCCCTTAGTTTCCTAGCAACAGGCCCCACCCCCTGGCAGCCATTTTGAAGCGTTTTCTTAAAAGGAAAATATGATTTATAAACAAGCTCCACCCCTTACATACAAGCCCCACCCCTTAATTATTCAGAGCCTTTCCTTATAAGGCAAATGGCCCTTAGCCACAAGCCCCGCCCCCTGGCAGCCATCTTAGATAATTTCCTTAGAAGGTAACAAGGTTTTAGGAACAAGCCCCGCCCCTTAGCAGCCATCTTGGAACCCTTTCTTATAAGGAAAAAAGGGTTTAGAACAAGCCCCGCCCCCTGGCAGCCATCTTGGAATTTTTCCTTATAAGGAAAAACTCTCTTAGAAGCAAGCTCCGCCCCTTAGCAGCCATCTTGGAGTTTTTTCTTATAAGGAAAAAAGGGTTTAAAACAAGCCCCGCCCACTGGCAGCCATCTTGGAATCATCCCTTATAAGGTAAAAACCCCTAAAAACCAAACTCCGCCCCTTAACAGCCATATTGAATCCTTTCCTTATAAGGCAATAGGCTCTAAACATTAAGCCCCGCCCCCAACACTAAGCCACGCCCCCTTTTTATTACCTGGGACAGGCACCTCCCACTGGCAGCAGCTGCAGCGGCTCCGGGGCCAGGAAGAGCCGGGCCAGGCACAAGGGATGGGCGGCCATCTTGCACAGGGGGCGGGGACAGCGCAAAAGGGGCGTGGCCTGTGCCTGAAACATCGAAACACGGAAATTGCTGCTCAAAAAGCAAAAATTTGCATAAATTTGCATTTTTGAAGATTTAACGGCTTTGAAAGTATAGACAAAAATTAAGGATTTATGACAGGTTCTCACAAATCGCAATTTGCATAATTTTACATTTTTAAGCAAAAAATCCCCAGAATTTAATTTTTTAATCTCTGTAAGCCACGCCCCTTTTATGCCATGCATGAAATTTAAATAATTGAAGCCCCACCCCTTTTTCACTCTTCCCTTTAGGCTCATTCTCTTTTACTATATCAAATTTTAGGCTCCTCCCACTTTTTCTTATGCCCAGTTTAGCTCCACCCATTTGAAGCTTTGCCCACTTTAAGCCCCTCCTATTAGGCCACACCCACCTTACGCCCCTCCCACTTTTCACAATTTGTTTATGTTCCGCCCTCTTTAAATTCCTCAATTGAAGCCACACCCCTTTAAGCCCCACCCACCTCATTAACACACTCTAAACTCCTCCCCCTTATATGCCACACCCATCTTAAGCCCCGCCCATAAATCAAACCGCCTTAAGCTCCTCCCCTATTAGCCCGACTTTAATAAACTCCTCCCATTTAAGTCCCACCCACTTTAAACCACGCCCACTTTTAGTCCCACCCCCTTAAGCCCCGCCCCTTACCTCCCCACACAAGCCACACCCCCAATTCTCCTCCTCCACCTCTTGGCTCCGCCCCTTTCTCCTTTTAAGGCGCGGCAGCCCCGCCCCTTCCTCCTCCACCACGTGAGGGGGCGGAGCCAACTCCAGGGCGGGGCGAGGTGGGCGGAGCCAGCGGATCCTCAGTGGGAGGCGGGACCAGGGCGGGGCCAAAAGGAGGCGGGGCAAGAGGCGGAGGGCGAAGCTGATTGGCTGCTCCCGTGGGCGGCGAGTGGGCGGGGCCAAGAGGCGGCGGGAGGAGTTTGGGTGTTGCCACGCCCACTCAAACTGGAAAAAAGGGGCGGGGCTTAGGTAAATGAGATTTAGATACAAGGGGGAGGAGTTTTATCGGAATTAATGAGATGGGCGGGGCTTAAATGGGTGAGGTTTAAAAGGGTGGGAGGGACTTAAAGGAGAATTTAATTAATTGGTGTTAATTAGAGGTTTCGAAGAGTAATTATTGCTATTAATTTTAATTATTAATTTATTTGTAATTTTAATGAGAGGCTAATGGGTGTTAATTAGTGATGACGTGGTGTAATTAATCATTAACAACTTTTAATCAGCATTTATTGGGCGCCAATTAACAATTAATAAATGTTAATTAGTAAATATTAATTAACAGCTGGATTATTATTTTTCTAATTAATGATATTATATATTAGTTATTAAGTTATAATTATTATACAAAGTTTAATGGATGTTAATTACTGTAATTATTGCCAAAATGGTGCTAATTAGTGGCTAATAATCACTAATTAGCACGTAATATGCGTCAATTATTAATTAATAGCTGTTAGTTTTCAAGGGTGATAATTACGTTGACTAATTAAAGGGATTCATTATAAATAGAGGGTAATAGGTTAGGTTGAATTAATTAATGCTCATGTAATTAGCAATTAATGTAATTTATGCTAATTAAGTGGTCTTAATTATTGATTAATTAGCGTTTAATATTTGCTAATCACCACTTAACAACTGATAATTAAATTAAATTAAATTAAATTAAATTAAATTAAAGGAGAAGGGAATTAATTAATATGAGGTGGGTGGAGCTTAAATGAATGGGGGTTAGAAAGTGGGTGGGGCTTAAAGAAAAAGGGGAGGAGTTTGACTATTTAATGAGGTGGGCGGCACTTAAACATGCAAGTTCAAAGTGGGAGGGGCTTCGAAGAAAAAGGGGAGGAGTTTGAATATTTAATGAGGTGGGCGTGACTTAAAGATGTGCAGTTAAAAGTGGGTGGGGCTTAAATGAAAGGGTCTGTATATTTAATGAGGTGGGCGGGGCTTAAGTGAAAATGGGAGGAGTTTGAATATTTAATGAGGTGGGCGGCACTTAAACATGCGAGTTCAAAAGTGGGAGGAGCTTAAATGAAAAGGGGCGGAGTTTGAATATTTAATGAGGTGGGCGGCACTTAAACATGCAAGTTCAAAGTAGGAGGGGCTTCAATGAAAAAGGGGAGGAGTTTGAATATTTAACGAGGTGGGCGTGACTCAAAGATGTGCAGTTAAAAGTGGGAGGGGCTTAAATGAAAGGGTCTGTGTATTTAATGAGGTGGGCGGGGCTTAAGTGAAACGGGAGGAGCTTGAATATTTAATGAGGTGGGCGGTGCGTAAACATGCGAGTTCAAAAGTGGGAGGGGCTTAAATGAAAAAGGGGAGGAGTTTGAATATTTAATGAGGTGGGCGTGACTCAAAGATGTGCGATTAAAAGTGGGAGGGGCTTAAATAAAGGGTCTGTATATTTAATGAGGTAGGCGGGGCTTAAGTGAAAATGGGAGGGGCTTGAGTATTTAATATGGTGGGCGGGGCTTAAACATGCGAGTTCGAAAGTGGGAGGGGCTTAAACGGAAAAGGGGAGGGGTTTAAATATTTAATGAGGTGGGCGTGACTCAAAGATGTGTGATTAAAAGTGGGAGGAGCTTAAATGAAAGGGTCTGTATACGCAATGAGGTAGGTGGGGCTTAAGTGAAACAGGAGGAGCTTGAATATTTAATGAGGTGGGCGGTGCTTAAACATGCGAGTTCAAAAGTGGGAGGGGCTTCAATGGAAAAGGGGAGGAGTTTGAATATTTAATGAGGTTGGCGGTACTTAAACATGCAAGTTCAAAGTGGGAGGGGCTTCAATGAAAAAGGGGAGGAGTTTGAATATTTAATGAGGTAGGTGGTGCTTAAACATGCGAGTTCAAAAGTGGGAGGGGCTTCAATGAAAAAGGGGAGGTGTTTGAATATTTAATGAGGTGGGAGTGACTCAAAAATGTGCGGTTAAAAGTGGGAGGGGCTTAAATGAAAGGGTCTGTATATTTGATGAGGTAGGCGGGGCTTAAGTAAAAATGGGAGGAGCTTGCATATTTAATGAGGTGGGCGGCACTTAAACATGCACGTTCAAAGTGGGAGGGGCTTCAATGAAAAAGGGGAGGAGTTTGAATATTTAATGAGGTGGGCGTGACTCAAAAATGTGCGGTTAAAAGTGGGAGGGGCTTAAATGAAAGGGTCTGTATATTTAAGGAGGTGGGCGGGGCTTAAGTGAAACTGGGAGGAGCTTGAATATTTAATGAGGTGGGCGGGGCTTAAAAGGGGCGTGGCTCACCCTGAGGGCGGCGACGTCGGAGGGGAAGCCGTGGACGAAAAGTTCCATTTCCCTTTGTTTGGGGGAAAAATCGGTTTAAATGTCTCAAAATTTGTTGAAAATCGAAAACAAATTTAAAAATTAATTTTAGAAATTATTAGGATTATTTTAATTTCATTAAGAATTCTTGAAATCGTCCCTAAACCCACCAAAACCCCTTCAAACTCCCCAAAATCCCTTTTTAGGCCCTTTTTAACATCCTCAGTTCTTTTTAAATCCCTTTAAAACCCCTCAAAATCCCCTTTAAATCCCATTTAAACCCCCAAATCTCATTTTTAATCCCCTTTAAATCCCATTTAAGGCCCCAAATCTCATTTTTAATCCCCTTTAAATCCCATTTAAACCCCCAAATCTCATTTTTAATCCCCTTTAAATCCCCTATAACACCCCCAAACCCCTTTAAATCCCATTTAAAACCCCCCCAAATCCCCATTTAATTCCCTTTAAATCCCATTAAAGCCCCCTAAATCCAGATTTTAATCCCCATTTAACCCCCAAATCCCCTTTAAATCCCCCTTAAATCCCCTTTAAATCCCCCTTAAATCCCATTTAAATCCCCATTAAATCCCATTTAACCCCCTAAATTCCATTAAATCCCCTTAAATCCCATTTAACCCCCTAAGTCCTCCTCAAATCCCTCTAAAATCCCCTTTTATTCCCATTAAACCCCCCTAAATTCAGTTTTTAATCCCCATTTAACCCCCAAATCCCCTTTAAATCCCCTTTAAATCCCATTTTACCCCCTAAATTCCATTTAAATCCCCTTTTAATCCCATTTAACCCCCCCCAAATTCTCCTTTAACCCCCTAAAATCCCCATTTAAATCCAATTTAACCCTCCCAAATCCCCATTTAACCCCCCAAAATCCCTTTTAAATCACATTTAAACCCCCACAAATCCCCCATTTGACCCCCTCAAATCCCATTTAAATCCCCTTTTAATCCCCCATTAACCCCCCCCAAATTCTCCTTTTACCCCCTAAAATCCCATTTAAATCCCATTTAATCCTCCCAAATCCCCTTTAAATCCCATTTAATCCCCCCAAATCCTCTTTAATTTACCTTTTAATCCCATTTCACCCCCTAAATCCCATTTAAATCCCCTTTTAATCCCATTTAACCCCCCCAAATTCCCTTTTAACCCCCTCAAATCCCCTTTAAGTCCCATTTAACCTCCCCAAATCCCCATTTAACCCCCTAAAATCCCATTTAAATCCCATTTAAACCCCCCAAATCTCCATTTAACCCCCCCAAATCCCCCATTAACCCCCTCAAATCCCCTTTAAATCCCATTTAACCCCCCCTAAACCCCCATTAACCCCCTCAAACCCCCTTTTAATCCCATTTTAACCCCCCCCTAAACCCCCATTAACCCCCTCAAATCCCCTTTAAATCCCATTTAACCCCTCCAAATCCCCATTTAACCCCCACAAATCCCCTTTAAATCCCATTTTAACCCCTCAAAATCCCCATTTAAACCCCCCCCAAATCCCCCTTTAACCCCCTAAATTCCATTTAAATCCCCTTTTAATCCCATTTTAACCCCCCCAAATTCCCATTTAACCCCCCCAAATCCCCATTAACCCCCTCAAATCCCCTATTTAACCCCCTCAAACCCCCTTTAAATCCCATTTTAACCCCCCCAAATCCCCCTTTAACCCCCTAAATTCCATTTAAATCCCCTTTTAATCCCATTTTAACCCCTCCAAATCCCCATTTAACCCCCCAAATACCCATTTAACCCCCCCAAATCCCCCATTAACCCCCTCAAACCCCCTTTAAATCCCATTTAACCCCCCCAAATCCCCCATTAACCCCCTCAAATCGCCTTTATATCCCATTTTAACCACCCCTAAACCCCCATTAACCCCCTCAAACCCCCTTTAAATCCCATTTTAACCCCCCCAAATCCCCCCTTAACCCTCTCAAATCCCCTTTAAATCCCATTTTAACCCCCCCAAATCCCCTTTAAATCCCATTGATTCCCCCAAATCCCCCATTAACCCTCTCAAACCCCCTTTCAATCCCATTTTAACCCCCCAAATCCCCCATTAACCCTCTCAAATCCCCTTTTAATCCCATTTAACCCCCCCTAAACCCCCATTAACCCCCCCCAAATCCCCTTTAAATCCCATTTTAACCCCCCCCAAACCCCCTCAGGTTCCCCCACCAGGGCCCTCTCCCGCTGGTCCTCTTCGCTCCCCCTCGGCTCCGGCCCCCGTTGTGCTGCCGGAGGCGCCGCCGCGGATCCACCGTGAACCCCACGTAGGTTCGGCCCCGGCAGCGGCCGCGGGGAGCGGCGGAGCGCAGCAGATACACCGCCCTCATGGCCGCCATCGCCGGCCCACAGTGCACCGCGGCCGCTTCCGGTAATGAGCAAAGCACTTCCGCCTCGGTAAGGGGCGCAGGGGGTTTTGTGCCTCGGTACCCACAGTGCACCGCGTACGCTTCCGGTGAGGCGCAAAGCACTTCCGCCTCGGTAAAAGGCGCAGGGGGCTTTGTGCCTCGGTACCCACAATGCACCGCGGCCATTTCTGGTGTATCGGAAACACTTTTGCCTCGGTGACACGGAGGATTTGTGCCTCGGTGCCCACAATGCATTGCGGCGACGTGCGGCTTAACGATCTTACTTCCGCCTCGGTAATGGGGTGAGTATGAGCCTCGGTACCCACAATGCACCGCGGCCACTTGTGGTTAAACGGAAACACTTTTGCCTCGGTAACAGGGAGGATTTGTGCCTCGGTGCCCACAATGCACCGCGGCCACTTGTGGTTAAACGGAAACACTTTTGCCTCGGTAACAGGGAGGATTTGTGCCTCGGTACCCACAATGCACCGCGGCCATTTCTGGTGTATCGGAAACACTTTTGCCTCTGTAACAGGGAGGATTTGTGCCTCGGTGCCCACAATGCACCGCGGCCATTTCTGGTGTATCGGAAACACTTTTGCCTCGGTAACAGGGAGGATTTGTGCCTCGGTGCCCACAATGCACCGCGGCCATTTCTGGTGTATCGGAAACACTTTTGCCTCGGTAACAGGGAGGATTTGTGCCTCGGTACCCACAATGCACCGCGGCCACTTCTGGTTTAACGGAAACACTTTTGCCTCGGTAACAGGGAGGATTTGTGCCTCGGTGCCCACAATGCACCGCGGCCATTTCTGGTGCATCGGAAACACTTTTCCATCGGTGACAGGGAGGATTTGTGCCTCGGTACCCACAATGCACCGCGGCCATTTCTGGTGTATCGGAAACACTTTTGCCTCGGTAACAGGGAGGATTTGTGCCTCGGTGCCCACAATGCACCGCGGCCATTTCTGGTGTATCGGAAACACTTTTGCCTCGGTAACAGGGAGGATTTGTGCCTCGGTGCCCACAATGCACCGCGGCCATTTCTGGTGCATCGGAAACACTTTTGCCTCGGTAACAGGGAGGATTTGTGCCTCGGTGCCCACAATGCATTGCGGCGACGTGCGGTTTAACGAATTTACTTTCGCCTCGGTAATAGGGAGTATATGGGCCTCGGTACCCACAAGGCATTGCGGAATCTTTCGGCGGAAGGGTACTACTTCCGCCTCGGTAAGGGGAGGATGTGTGCCTTGGTACCCACAATGCACCGGGAAATCTTTCAATTGAAGGGTACTACTTTTGCCTCGGTACAGGGAGGATTATTGCCTCGTTACCCACAATGCACCTCGGCCACGTGCGGTTTAACGGAAACACTTTTGCCTCGGTAACAGGGAGGATTTGTGCCTCGGTGCCCACAATGCATTGCGGCGACGTGCGGGTTAACGAATTGACTTCCGCCTCGGTAATAGGGAGTATATGAGCCTCGGTACCCACAAGGCATTGCGGAATGTTTCAGCGGAAGGGTACTACTTCCGCCTCGGTAAGGGGAGGATGTGTGCCTCGGTACCCACAATGCACCGGGGAATCTTTCGATTGAAGGGTACTACTTTTGCCTCGGTAAAGGGAGGATTATTGCCTCGTTACCCACAGTGCACCGCGGCCACTTCAGGTTAAATGTAATCACTTCCGCCTCGGTAATAGGGAGGATTTGTGCCTCGGTGCCCACAATGCACCGGGGCCATTTCTGGTGTATCGGAAACACTTTTGCCTCGGTGACACGGAGGATTTGTGCCTCGGTACCCACAATGCACCACGCATACTTCCGGTTAAACGGAACAACTTCTGCCACGGTAAAGGGAAAATTTTTGCCTCGGTACCCACAATGCATTGCGACCTTTAGAGAAGCTCCAGGTATTTTTGCCTCGGTAAAAATGGCAACGGTTTTGCCTCGGTACCCACAATGCATTGCAGTTCTAGAGGCGAACTTCCGGCGTATTTTGCCTCGGTAAAAATGGCGGCGGTTTTGCCTCGGTACCCACAATGCATTGCAGTTCTAGAGGCGAACTTCCGGCGTATTTTGCCTCGGTAAAAATGGCGGCGGTTTTGCCTCGGTACCCACAATGCATTGCAGTTCCAGAGGCGAACGTCCGGCGTATTTTGCCTCGGTAAAAATGGCGGCCGGTTTTTGCCTCGAAACCCACAACGCTTTGCGACTCGCACTGGTCCCATACTGGTTTGTACTGGTCAGTCCTCGTCCATACTGGTGTTACTGGTGCCTCTAGTGACGTCACTTCTCTGTTACTGGTCCAAACTGGTTCGTACTGGTCCCTCATGTAATGGCAGCGTTTTACTTCCGCCTCGTTACCCGCAATCTTTTGCGAATCCGTCACCTGTGCCTCGTTACCCACAATGCATTTGTTCTGTTACCGCCTCGGTACCCACAACACACCGCGCAGAGCGGAAGTGACGCAGACGGAAGCGGAAATGGAGCCTCCCACCGCCGAGGAGCTGCGGCTGCGGCTCCAGGAGCGGCTCCAGGCCGAGCACGTGGTAATTAATTCGTTAATTAATTGATTAAGCGTTAATTACCGCTGGCAGCAGGTTCATTAGGCTGGGAAGGGGTTAATTAGCCGGAATGGCGGTTAATGAGCGGTTGGGGGTCGGTAATTCGGCGGGGGAGGGGTTATATAGAGTAATTAGGCTAATTAGGGTATTAATAAGGACTGGGAGGGGTTAATTAGTGATGGGAGGTGTTAATTAAGAGAACGAACGGCTTACTAGGGGCTTAGTTAACAGCACTTATTATGGTCAGTGCTTAATTAGGGGTAATGAGTAAATGTTAATTAAGGCTTTTTTAACCCCATTAGTGATTTAATTAGTGCCTAATTACCTCCTAATTTAAGCCTCTTCACTGCTTGTTAGGAGGTAATGGTAGGTAATTATCAATTATCGGCTGTTAATTAGTGGTTTGGGATTATTCTTTAGATACTAGTGGGGGTTAATTAGTAATTAAAGCTTGTTAATTAGTAATTAAAGTGCGAAAATTAGAGCCTAACACCTTTTCATTAGCGGGTTCTTAGTTGTAATTATCAATTAATGGCTATTAATTAGGGTTTGACAGAAGTCAATTTGGTTTTAATGGGTGTTAATTAGTGTTAATTATTTCTAAGTAATTGCGTTATTTATTGGGAATTAGATTTGCAGTTGTAATAGAAGTCTAATAGGTGTTAATGAGTGTTAATTACTTCCAAAATTATGGTAATTAGTTGCTAATAACTGCTGCTTAGCCCTGAATTAATATTAATTAGTACATTATTGGTAATAATAAGCGGTGTTGAGGGTGTTAATTATATTTATTAATTAAAGGACTTATTATTAATAGAAGCTAATGGGTGGTAATTAATACTAATTAATTGATTTTTATAAACGAATAATCAGCATTTATTGTGTGGTAATTACCAAATAACAACTGATAATAACCGGACAACATTATTTAAGTGATAATTATAAATTAATTATTATTAATTATTATTTGTGGGGGTTGGCGAGGGGTTAATGAGTGCTAATTAACGTTAATTAGCGCTAATTGCAGGAGGTGCAGGACTCCCCCGAGCTGTGCCAGGGCAGCTTCCGCGTTTTCGTCGTTTCCGGAATTTTCCGCGGCCTCAAAACGCTCCAGAGGCACCGGTGGGGGCGGGGCCTAAAGGGGGCGGGGCCTGATGGGGGCGGGGCTTGGATTGAGGTTTTTTTTAGGGAAAATGGGCGGGGGCTTATGTGGGTTTTAATAGGAAAGGGGCGGAGCTGAAATTGGGTGGGAATTGGGAAGGGGTGGAGCTTCAGTTGGGAAATGGGCGGGGCCAAAGTGGGTTAAAGTAAGGAAAGGGGCGGGGCTTTATTTGGGGTTTCAATGGGAAAGGGGCGGGGCTCAAATGGGGTTCTAATAGGAAAGGGGCGGGGCTTAAATGGGGTTTTAATGGGAAAGGGGCGTGGCTTTGTACAGTATGAATAGGGAAAGGGGCGGGGCTTAAATGGGGGTTTTATGGGAAAGGGGCGGGGCTTTGTACAGTATGAATAGGGAAAGGGGCGGGGCTTAAATGGAATGAGATGGGAAAAGGGGCGGGGCTTTAGTGGGATTGAAAGGGGGAAAAGGGCGGGGCTTAAATTAGATTTTTAAATGGGCGGGGCTTAGTTTGATTCATTGTGAAGTGGGCGGGGCTTTAATGGGGTTGAAATAGGACATGGGTGGGGCTTAATGGGTTTTAATGCAAAGGGGGCGGGGCCTAAATGGAGTTAAAATAATAAATGGGCGGGGCTTGAATGGGTTGAGATGGGGAAGGGGTGGGGCCTAAATTGGGATTGATGGGGAAGGGGTGGGGGGGCTTGAGTAGGTGGGCAGGGTTTAAAGTTAATATGCAAAAGGGGCGGGGCTTCAAGGGTGTTAGGGGCATAATGAGGTGTTTTAATTAAGGGATAAATTAGTTAATTTCATGAGATGGTTAATGCGGGATTTTAATAGGTGGGTTAGTTAATTATTGGGCTATTAATAATTATCTGGGGAGGGGGTTAATGAGGGGTTTTAGTGGATGGATTAATTAATGGATTGAATAATTAATCATTGGGTGTTAATGAGGGGTTTTAATGGATGGATTCAATAATTAATGGATTAATTAATGAATAAAACAAAGACAATTAATGGGGGGTGGCAATGAAGGGTTTATTAACTAAATAATGGTGCTAATTAGTGGCTAATTAATGTCCAGGCTCGTTAACGAGGCGCTGAAGGAGGAGCTGGGCCGCATCCACGCCCTGGAGCAGCGAACCCTGACCCCGGAACAGTGGGAGGAGGAGCGTGGCTCATTAGCATAAATTTGCATACCGAATTCTCCCATCTCCGCTTCATCTTCATGGATTTGCATACATTATCACAGCCTGGCTCTGATTGGTTGAAGCCGCGCCACCTTTAGGGCCTTAAATGGAGGTGGAAGGGGGCGGTGCTGTCGCTCATTTGCATTAATTTGCATAAAGGCAATAAACATTCCTCATTTGCATATAGCGTATATGTCATCCTTGAGTGAGGGCAGGTTTGGGAAGGGGTTCATTTGCATTAACTTTGCATAAAGGCAATAAACACCTCTCATTTGCATATAGCGGTGACACCATCTATTGGTAATGTGTAGCTTTAATATTGGGTTCATTAGCATAAATTGAATATTCCTCATTTGCATATTATGGTTATATTGTCCTTAGGCGATAGTGCCTTTGGGGTTTGGGTTGATTTGCATAAATTTGCATAGAGGCAAAAAGCATTTCTCATTTGCATACAGTAGTTGTGTCATCCTTGAGCGAAAGCAGCTTTGGTATGGAGTTTATTTGCATAAATTTGCATAACAGCAACAAAAATTGCTCATTTGTATATCTGCTGATGCCCTTGGATGAGGACGGCTTTTGGATGGTGTTGATTTGCATAAATTTGCATAAATTAGGGATTATTAGGGGGCGCCCATTTAAACCCAGACGGTTTCCCTTCTCTCGCCGTGCATTGTGGGTAACGAGGCGGAAGCATCTCCCTATTTCCGCAATGCGTTGTGGGTACCGAGGCACTTCCTCTAAAACCAGGAAGTTCTCTTGTCCTCGCAGTGCTTTGTGGGTACCGAGGCGGAAGTTAAGTCCCAGTTTGGGGCTCCCAGTGCTCCCAGTTTGGGCTCCCAGTTTGGGCTGCCAGTGCTCCCACTTTGGGGCTCCCAGTTTGGGCTCCCAGTGCTCCCAGTTTGGGCTCCCAGTTTGGGCTCCAATTGCTCCCAGTTTGGGCTCCCAGTTTGGGCTCCCAGTTTGGGCTCCCAGTTTGGGCTCCCAGTTTGGGCTCCCAGTGCTCCCAGTTTGAGCTCCCAGTGCTCCCAGTTTGAGCTCCCAGTTTGAGCTCCCAGTGCTCCCAGTTTGAGCTCCCAGTCTGGGCTCCAGTAATCCCAGTTTGGGCTTCCAGTGCTCCCAGTTTGAGCTCCCAGTCTGGGCTCCCAGTGCTCCCAGTTTGGCCTCCCAGTGCTCCCAGTTTGGGCCCCGTCCCAATTAAATGGCGGACATTCTTCCCGTATTGCATTATGGGTAACGAGGCGGAAACAACGCCCCCAATTCCCGCAATGCATTGTGGGTACCGAGGCACTCCGACACTTCCTTACCCCGCGATGCATTGTGGGTAACGAGGCGGAAGCAACCCCATTATTCTTTCATTGCATTGTGGGTACCGAGGCAAACAAACAGTTCATGCTCCCGCGGTGCATTGTGGGTACCGAGGCGGAAGCAACCCTCTACATTCCCGTACTGCATTGTGGGCACCGAGGCACTCCTTATCGCAACACCTGCGACAGGTGCGCGGCCACGCCCAAACCAGTCCCAAACCAGTCCCAAACCAGTCCCAAACCAGTCCAAACCAGTCCGGGAGGGCGGCCATGGCGGCGCTGGCGCTCGGGGTGGCGCTCGGGGCGGTTTCGGCCGCGCTCGGGGGGGTTTTGGCGGCCGCCATTGCCCGCAGGGCCTCGGCGGGGCCCAAATTGGCCGTGCCGGGAAAGGCGGTGGCGCACAGGGGGAGGTGAGAGGGGCGGGCTTAAAAAGGAGGGGCGGGGCTTAAAAACGAGGGGGCGGGGTTTAATGAGGGGCGGGGGCTGAATGAGGGGCGGGGCTAAAGGGGAGGGGTGGGGAGGGGCGAGGGGGGGAGGGGTTTGGGGGTGGGGGACGGGGGGAGGGGTTAAAGGGAATGGGTTGAGAGAGGGGGCGGGGCTTAAATGGGGGCGGGGTTAAGGGGAAGGGGCGGGGCTAAAGGGAGGGGGCGGGGTTATAAGGGGAAGGGGATGGGGTGGGGAGGGGCTTGGGAAAATGGGGGAGGGGATTTGGAGGGGGAATTGTTGGAGAGGGGGCGGGGCGAAACGGGGAGGGGGCGGGGCCTAATAAGGATGGGGAGGGGTTAAAGGGAAAGGGGGTGGGGCTAAAAGGGGAGGGGATTAAGGAGAGGGAGGGGCTTGGGAAATTGGGGGAGGGGTTTGGGGGTGGGGGGAGGGGGAAAATGGGGAAAGAGCGGAAGAGTGGGCGGGGCTAAAGGGAAGGGGCGGGGCTACATAAATAGGGGCAGGGCTAAAGCGGGTGGGGTTATTGTTGGGGAAGTGAAAGGGGAGGGGCTTGGATGAGGGGGAGGGTCTTGGGAAAAGCGGAACCAATGAAGCCCCTAATTAGCGTTAATGAACCTTAATTAGCGCTAATTAACCCTTAATTAGCCCTCATTAGCGCTAATTAACCCTTGCAGGTGCCGGGGAGCGGATCGAGAACACCATGGAGGCCTTTGAGCAGTGAGACCACGCCCCCTTTTCCCCCTTGGCCACGCCCCATTCTGACCCTTTCCATTTTCTTAAAGGGCCAGCGCCACCACAGAATTTGGCTCCGCCCCCTTTCAACCACTGCCACTAGGACCACGCCCCCTTTTCTCTTGGCCCCGCCCCTTTCATGATGTCTGAGGGATAGAATTGTCTGTAGATCTAAGCCCCGCCCCCTTTGTCTTTGGCCACGCCCCCACGACCATCTCAGAGTGCTCTGACTGGCTCAATATCCAAGCCCCGCCCCCTTTTCTTTGACCACGCCCCCCCGCCCCCCTTTTCTTTGACCACGCCCCTCCACCACCTCTCAGATCTTAAATATGTGACTATTAAAACCCCGCCCCTTCTAGTGTGACCACGCCCCCCATCAGGTATTTTAATGGGTCCATAACTAAGCCCCGCCCCTTTTTGTGGCCCCGCCCCCAGTGCAGTGTCGAAGGGCTGTGATTGGCCATATCTCATAAACCCCGCCCCCTTTTCTTGTGGCCACGCCCCTCCACTGCCTGTCACCTATTTTAATGGGTCAATATCTAAGCCCTGCCCCTTTTTATTGTGGCCACGCCCCCTCCATTGCCTTCCTGCTATATTAATGCTTCAATATCTAAGCCCCGCCCCCCTTTTCTTGTGGCCACGCCCCCTCCACTGCCTGTCCCCTATTTTAATGGGTCAATAGCTAAGCCCCCGCCCCTTTTATATGGCCACGCCCCCCTCCACTGCCCTGCAGCTTTAAAAATCTGTCAATATCTAAGCCCCGCCCCTTTTTCCTTTGCCACGCCCCTTTCCACTGCCCTCCAGCAATTTCAATGAATCGATATCTAAGCCCCGCCCCCCTTTTCTTTTGGCCCCGCCCCCGGCACAATGTTGGAGGGCTGTGATTGCCTGTATATCTAAGCCCCGCCCCCTTTATTGTGGCCACGCCCCCCTCCACTGTCTCCAGCTCTATTAATGGGTCAGTCGCTAAGCCCCGCCCCCTTTTCCCTTGGCCCCGCCCCCCAGCGCGGTCCTCCGAGGGCTGTGATTGGCTGGAGCTGGACGTGCGCCGCACCCGCGACGGCGTCGTCGTCGTCTGTCACGACCGGGATCTGTCGCGACAGAGCGGCCCGCCATCTTGACCGTCACCCAGATCGATTACAAGGTGAATTAATTAATGACTAATTAGCGGTGATTAAGGGGAATAATGAGATTTGGGTCATTAGGGGTTTATTAATGGGGGGTAATGGGGAATGGTGGGGTTAATTAGGGTTAATTAATTAGTGGCCGATTAGTGGGGGCTAGGGGCAATTAATGGTTATTAGTGCTAATTAATAATTAGCGGTAATTAATGGTAATAAAGGGGGGATTAATGGTAATTTGCGGTAGTTAATGGTAATAAGGGGGAATATACATAGAGAGTTGTAATTAATTGTATTACAGTGTATTAATTAATTAAACGACAGGTAATTATATTAGTGGTAATTAGTGATATTAGGGAATTAAATTAGTGGTGATTAATGGCAATTGGTGGTAATTAATGGGAATTAAGATAATAATGGGGAGAATAATATAATTGATTGTAATTAATTGGTAATTGATTGTATTGCAATGTATTGGTTAATTAACGAAATTGGAGGTAATTAAATTAGTGGGGATTAATAAAATTAGGTGATTAAATTAGTGGTAATTAATGGTAATGAGTGATAATTACTACTCCGTAATTTAATATTATTTTAATTTTCTCCCAAATTAAACACATAATCAAAGTTAATTAACATTAATTAACCCAATTTTTTTTCTAATAACAATTAATTTACCATAATAACAATTTATTAACCGTAATTGACTAATAATTAACCTTAATAATGCTAATTAATGGTTAATTACCCCCCTCCAGGACCTTCCCACCCTACCGGAGCCCCCTGGAGGTGACGTTTTCACCAGGTGACACAAAATGGGAATTTTTGGGGTTAAAAATGGAAAATTTGGGTCAAAAAAGGAAAATTTTGGGAAAGTTTTAATTAAAAAATGGGAATTTGGGGAATTTTTGGGGGAAAAGAAGGGAATTTTAGGGAAATTTGGGTGGAAAAACGGGATTTTATGGGTGAAAAAAATGGGAATTTGGGGGGATTGTTGGGTGTAAAAAATGGGAATTTTGGGGGATTTTTGGGCGGAAAAATGAGAATTTTGGGGAATTTTGGGTTTCAAATTTGGGATTTTGGGAATTTGGGGCAAAATCACCCCTCCCCCAACCCCCAAATTCCCAAAAAATTCCTCAAAATTCCCCCAGATTTCCATTTTTAACCCCAAAATTCCCAGGTTTTTCTGCTTGGGGGCGTGGCCTAATGGAGTGTAGCCCCCGCCCACCCCTCCTAAGCCACGCCCCCACACAAAAAGCCACGTCCCCCGTTTAAGCCCCCGCCCCCTTTCAGGCTCTTTCTCCTCGGGCTGCGATCGTCGAATCCCCCGATTGGTCGAGGTCTTCCAGC
>JAKDEW010001240.1:0-36372 GCA_021963965.1 Artemisiospiza belli | reverse complement strand
AGACCCCCCCCCAATAATCACAGACCCCCCCCCAATAATCACAGACCCCCCCCAATAATCACAGACCCCCCCAGGACCCCCCCCCCAATAATCACAGACCCCCCCCCCAATAATGACAGACCCCCCCCAATAATCACAGACCCCCCCCCAGGACAGAGACCCCCCCCCCAATAATAACAGACCCCCCCCAATAATCACAGACCCCCCCCCAATAATCACAGACCCCCCCCCCAATAATCACAGACCCCCCCCAATAATCATAGACCCCCCCCAGGACAGAGACCCCCCCCCAAATAATAACAGACCCCCCCCCAATAATCACAGACCCCCCCCAATAATCACAGACCCCCCCCTAATAATCACAGACCCCCCCTAGGACAGAGGACCCCCCCCAATAATCACAGACCCCCCCCCCAATAATGACAGACCCCCCCCCCAATAATCACAGACCCCCCCCCCCCCAGGACAGAGACCCCCCCCAAATAATCACAGACCCCCCCCCAATAATCACAGACCCCCCAGGACCCCCCCCCCCCCAATAATCACAGACCCCCCCCAATAATCACAGACCCCCCCCCAATAATCACAGACCCCCCCCAGGACAGAGACCCCCCCCCCCCAATAATGACAGACCCCCCCCCCAATAATCAGAGACCCCCCCCACAATAATCACAGACCCCCCCCCAATAATCACAGGCCCCCCCCAGGACAGAGACCCCCCCCCAATAATAACAGACCCCCACAGGACCCCCCCCAATAATCACAGACCCCCCCCCAATAATAACAGAACCCCCCCCCAGGACCCCCCCCCCCAAATAATCACAGACCCCCCCCCCCCCAATAATCACAGACCCCCCCCCCCAATAATCACAGACCCCCCCCCCCAGGACCCCCCCCAATAATCACAGACCCCCCCCCAATAATAACAGAACCCCCCCCCCAGGACCCCCCCCAAATAATCACAGACCCCCCCCCCCAATAATCCCAGACCCCCCCCCCAATAATCACAGACCCCCCCTCAGCCTCGGCCGTGTTTAATTCCTGGGGGGGGGCGCACACGAGGGGGGGGGGGTGTCCCGACCCCCGTGCGCGCCCCCCCCCCCAATAAATAATTACAGCAATTAAACCCCAATAAATTAATGAGTTCATTAAATTAATTAAAACCCCCCCAACCCAGTTGTGCCCCCCCCCCCCAAAATAAAACATGGCTTATGGGGGGGGTCCCTAATTTAAAAGGGGAGGGGTCCCCAATTTGAGGGGGGGGTCCAATTCGGGGAGGGGTCCCCAGTTTGAAGGGGGGGGATCCCAATTTAGGGGTGTCTCTAATTTGAGGGGGGGTCGCTAATTTTAAATGGACCCAATTTGGGGAGGGGTCCTCCAATTCGAGGAGAGGGGACCCCAATTTCAAAGGGGGGGGGTCCCCCAATTTGAGAGGGGGGGGGGTCCCAATTAGGGAGGGGTCCCCCAATTTTGAAGGGACCCAATTTGAGGGGAGGGGTCCCCAATTTGGGGGAGGGTCCCCAATGTTAAAGGGACCCAGTTTAAAAAGGGGAGGGGTCCCAACTTTGAAGAGGGGAGTCCCCAATTTAAGGAACCCAATTTAAGGGGGGGGGTCCCCAATTTGAGGGGGGGGTCCCCAATTTAAGGGGGGGGTCCCCAATTTCAAATGGACCAAATTTGAAGAAGGGCGGTCCCCAATTTTAGGGGGGGGTCCCCAATTTGAAGAGGGATTCCCCAATTTCCAATGGACCAAATTTGAGGGGGGGGCCCCAATTTAAAGGAACCCAATTTAAGGGGGGGTCCCCCAATTTAAAAGGGGAGGGGTCCCCAATTTGAAGAGGGGGGGGTCCCCAATTTCAAATGGACCAAATTTGAGGGGGGGTCCCCAATTTAAAGGAACCCAATTTGAGGGGGGGGGTCCCCAATTTGAAGAGGGGGGTCCCCAATTTAAAAGGAGAGAGGGTCCCCAATTTAAAAGGGGAGGGATCCCGAATTTGAAGGGGAGGGGTCCCCCAGTTTTAAAGGAACCAATTTAAGGGGGGGGTCCCCAATTTAAAAGGAGAGGGATCCCAAATTTGAAGAGGGATTCCCCAATTTCAAATGGACCAAATTTGAGTGGGGGTCCCCAATTTAAAGGAACCCAATTTGAGGGGGGGTCCCCAATTTCAAATGGACCAAATTTGAGGGGGGGGTCCCCAATTTAAAGGAACCCAATTTGAGGGGGGGCCCCCAATTTAAAAGGGGAGGGATCCTAAATTTGAGGGCGGGGTCCTCAATTTAAAAGGGGAGGGATCCCCAATTTGAAGAGGGGGGGTCCCCAATTTCAAATGGACCAAATTCGAGGGGGGGTCCCCAATTTAAAGGAACCCAATTTAAGGGGGTGGTCCCCAATTTGAAGAGGGGGGTCCCCAATTTAAAAGGAGAGAGGGTCCCCAATTAAAAAGGGGAGGGATCCCGAATTTGAAGGGGAGGGGTCCCCAGTTTAAAGGAACCCAATTTAAGGGGGGGGGTCCCCAATTTAAAAGGGGAGGGGTCCTAAATTTGAGGGGGGATCCCCAATTTAAAAGGAGAGGGATCCCCAATTTCAAATGGACCAAATTTGAGGGGGGGTCCCCCAATTTAAAGGAACCCAATTTGAGGCGGGGGGGTCCCCAATTTAAAAGGGGAGGGATCCTAAATTTGAGGGGGGATCCCCAATTTAAAAGGGAAGGGGTCCCCAATTTAAAAGGGGAGGGATCCCCAATTTGAAGAGGGGGGGGTCCCCAATTTCAAATGGACCAAATTTGAGGGGGGGTCCCCAATTTAAAGGAACCCAATTTGATGGGGGGGGTCCCCAATTTAAAAGGGGAGGGGGTTCCCCCAATTTTAAGAGGGGGGGTTCCCCAATTTGAAGGAGCCCAATTTGAGGGGGGGTCCCCAATTTAAAGGAACCCAATTTGAGGGGGGGGTCCCCAATTTGAAGAGGGGGGGTCCCCAATTTCAAATGGACCAAATTTGAGGGGGGGTCCCTAATTTAAAGGAACCCAATTTGATGGGGGGGGGTCCCCAATTTAAGAGGGGGGGGTCCCCAATTTTAAGAGGGAGGGGTCCCCAATTTAAGAGGGGGGCTCCCCAATTCGGGGCTGATTTTTTGGGGGGCCCCCCCCCCCCCCCGCTCAGAGCGAGGTCTCGAGGCTGTGCAGCCGCCCCGGGGGGGGGCAGAAGAGCCCGGGGGGGGGCGCGGGCCGTGGGGGGGGGTCTGTGGTTGTTGTTGCGATTTGGGGGGGGGCGCGGATGGGCGGGGCCTCGCTCTCGGCGTCCGTGTCGTCGATCAGGGGATGTCGCGGGTGTCCCCGAAAATCAGCTCGGCGTGGGGGGGCACCCCGAAAGGGCCCCCCCCGCCCACGATCAGCCCCCAGGGGGGGCTCCGGCCGGGGCAGGGGTGGGGGACCCCCCCCCAAATTGCTGCGGAAGGCGCGGACCACCCGCATCTGGTGGGGGGGGGGGGGAGAGAGGAGAGAATGAGGGGGGGGCGTCGCGAAAATAGGAAGTGACCCCCCCCCCCAAAAAAAAATAAAAAATAAAAATTAAAAAAATAAAAAATAAACAATTATTCCCCACCCCAAAAAAAAATTTCCCCCTCCCCAAAAAAATCCTTTCCCAAAAAAATCTTCCCCCCCAAAAAAAATCCTTTCCCAAAAAATCTTCCCCCCCCAAAAAAAAATCCTTTCCCAAAAAAATCTTCCCCCCCAAAAAATCCTTTCCCAAAGAATTCCGTCCCCCCCAAAAAAAAAAATCCTTTCCCAAAAAAATCTTCCCCCCCCCAAAAAAATCCTTTCCCAAAAAAATCTTCCCCCCCCAAAAATATCCTTTCCCAAAAAAATCTTCCCCCCCAAAAAAAATCCTTTCCCAAAAAAATCTTCCCCTCCCCAAAAAAAAATCCTTTCCCAAAAAAATCTTCCCCCCCCAAAAAAAAATCCTTTCCCAAAAAAATCTTCCCCCCCAAAAAAAAATCCTTTCCCAAAAAAATCTTCCCCCCCCAAAAAAAAATCCTTTCCCAAAAAAATCTCCCCACCAAAAAAAAATCCTTTCCCAAAAAAATCTTCCCCCCAAAAAAAAATCCTTTCCCAAAAAAATCTTCCCCCCCCAAAAAAAATCCTTTCCCAAAAAAATCTTCCCCCCCCAAAAAAAATCCTTTCCCAAAAAATTCCGTCCCCCCCCCAAAAAAAAATCCTTTCCCAAAAAATTCTTCCCCCCCAAAAAAAATCCTTTCCCAAAAAAATCTTCCCCCCCCAAAAAAATCCTTTCCCAAAAAATTCCGTCCCCCCAACCCTCCCACAGTGTTTTCAACCCCGAATTGATTGGGGAAGGGGGGGGACACCCCAAAAATATAAAGTGACCCCCTCCAAAAAAATCCCTCCCTTAAAAATCCCCCCTAAAATAATCCTCACCCCCAAAAAATCCCCCCCCAAAAATTTTCTACCCCAAAAAAATCCTCCCCAAAAAATCCCACCCCCCAAAAAATCCCACCCCCAAAAAATCCCACCCCCAAAAAATCCCGCCCCCCCAAAAAATCCCACCCCCAAAAAAATCCCCTCTCCAAAAAAATCCCCTCCCCAATAAAATCCCCTCTCCAAAAAAATCCTTTCCCAAAAAATCCCCCCCAAAAAACATCCCAGAAAATGATTTCCCAAAATTTCAGGATTTTCCTCAAACTCTAGGATAAAAAGGGAATTTTGGGGGGCAGGAAAACCCAAACCCCCCCAAAATCCTCCCCTAAAAGACCCCAAAACTCCCATTTTCCCCTTGGGAACTTCCAAATTTTGGGATTTTTCCCCCAAATTTTTTGGGATCTCCTCCCGATTTTCGCGGCTTTTCCCAAATTCCAGGATTTCCCCCCCCCCCCCCAGTTTTTGGGATCGAAGCCAGGAATTTTGGGGGGTGGGGTTATTTTGGGGAGGGGTCTCACCTGGGTCTGGATGCGGCTCAAGCCCCTGACCCACAGAACCTTCCCCCGGCGCAGCTCGGCCGCGTCCAGCTCGGCCTGGGCAGCGTGGCCGGAGCCCTCGGACCACTGAGCGCCCCCGGGGCCGGGGCACTGCGGCCCCCCCGGGACACACACCAGCACCTGGGGACATTGGGGACACCTTGGGGACATTGGGGACACCCTGGGGACACCCTGGGGACAATGGGGGACAGTGAGGGCCCATGGGGCGCGGGGGCGGGGCTCCCAGGTGGGCGGGGCTCCCCAGGTGGGCGGGGTCCTGGGGCTCTGCGGGTCCCAGGGTGGGGGTGTCCCTAGGTGGGCGGGGCTCCCTCCCGGGTGGGCGGGGCTCTCTCCCGGGTGGGCGGGGTCTCCGGGTGGGCGGGGTCTCCGTACCTGTCCCCAGACGAGCTCCCCCACGCCCACGAAGAGGCACCAGAGCCACTGCTCGGCACTGAGGGGGGAGCAGCTGAAGGGCTTCCCCCCGAACTGCACGATCAGCACCTGGAGAGGGGACAATGGAGGGGACACGAGGGTGACACACCACCCCCGAGACCCCCGGCCAGCCCCGTGTCCCCACAATGTCCCCACAATGTCCCCACAATGTCCCCCTGTGTCCCCATTGTGTCCCTATGGGGAGCAGCTGAAGGGCTCCCCCCGAACTGCACGATCAGCACCTGGAGAGGGGACAATGGGGGGGACATGAGGGTGACACACCACCCCCGAGACCCCCCGGCCAGCCCCGTGTCCCCACAATGTCCCCCTGTGTCCCCATTGTGTTCCCACAGTGTCCCTATGGGGAGCAGCTGAAGGGCTTCCCCCCGAACTGCACGATCAGCACCTGGAGAGGGGACAATGGAGGGGACATGAGGGTGACACACCACCCCCGAGACCCCCGGCCAGCCCCGTGTCCCCACAATGTCCCCACAATGTCCCCCCTGTGTTCCCACAGTGTCCCCATGGGGAGCAGCTGAAGGGCTCCCCCCGAACTGCACCATCAGCACCTGGGGGGACACAGGGGAGACATGAGGGGACACAGGAGGGGACACGGGGGTCACACACCCACCCGGACACCCCTGTGTCCCCAAAATGTCCCCACAATGTCCCCACAGTGTCCCCATGGGGAGCAGCTGAAGGGCTTCCCCCCGAACTGCACGATCAGCACCTGGAGAGGGGGACAATGGAGGGGACATGAGGGTGACACACCACCCCCGAGACCCCCGGCCAGCCCCGTGTCCCCACAATGTCCCCACAATGTCCCCCTGTGTCCCCACTGTGTCCCTATGGGGAGCAGCTGAAGGGCTTCCCCCCGAACTGCACGATCAGCATCTGGGGGGACACAGGAGGGGACACGGGGGTCACACACCCACCCGGACACCCCTGTGTCCCCAAAATGTCCCCACAATGTCCCCACAGTGTCCCCATGGGGAGCAGCTGAAGGGCTCCCCCCGAACTGCACGATCAGCACCTGCGGAGAGGACACGGGGGAGGGGGGGGAGGGGGGGGACACAGGGGGACACGAGGGGGACACGAGGGGGACATGGGCGTGACAAGCCCCCCCAGATACTCCCCAGCCACCTCCGTGTCCCCAAAATGTCCCCACAACGTCCCCGTGTCCCACCTGCACGGCGAAGGTGCCCAGGACGATGGCGCAGAAGATGGGGTTGGCGCAGACGCCCTCGAAGACGTTCCTGTGTGTCCCCATGTGTGTCCCCGTGTGTGTCCCCATGTGTGTCCCCAAGTGTCCCCAGGTGTCCCCAGGTGTCCCCAGGTGTCCCACCTGCACGGCGAAGGTGCCCAGGACGATGGCGCAGAAGATGGGGTTGGCGCAGACGCCCTCAAAGACGTTCCTGTGTGTCCCCATGTGTGTCCCCATGTCCCCACATGTCATGTCCCCCCCATGTCCCCACATGTCCCCAGGTGTCCCCAGGTGTCCCCAGGTGTCCCCGTGTCCCACCTGCACGGCGAAGGTGCCCAGGACGATGGCGCAGAAGATGGGGTTGGCGCAGACGCCCTCGAAGACGTTCCTGTGTGTCCCCATGTGTGTCCCCATGTGTGTCCCCATGTGTGTCCCCACATGTCCCCAGGTGTCCCCAGGTGTCCCCAGGTGTCCCCGTGTCCCACCTGCACGGCGAAGGTGCCCAGGACGATGGCGCAGAAGATGGGGTTGGCGCAGACGCCCTCGAAGACGTTCCTCTCGCCGTGCAGCTTGCGCGCGTTGAGCTCGTTGAAGAGCTGCATCAGCACGAAGGTGTTGAAGATGATGGTGAAGTGCTCCGAGGGCGGCGCGTGCAGCGGGGCGGCGCGGCCGCTGTCGATGTCAAACAGCACCTCGCCTGTGACAGGGACACGTGGGGACATGGGGACACCTTTGGGGACACCCTTAGGGACATGGGGACACCCCTGGGGACATGGGGACACCCCTGGGGACAGCGCTGCTCCGAGGGCGGCGTGGCCGCTGTCGATGTCAAACAGCACCTCCCCTGTGGGGACATGGGGACACTCGTGGGGACACCCCTGGGGACATGGGGACACCTTGGGGACACTCATAGGGACACCCATGGGGACAGCGCTGCTCCGAGGCCAGCTCGTGCAGGGGGGGTGGCGCAGCCGCTGTCAATGTCAAACAGCACCTCCCCTCTGGGGACATGGGACAGGGACATGGGGACACCCATGGGGACACTCATGGGGACGTGACCATGGCTGTGGTCATCCTCTGTGTCCATTGTCCCCTGTCCCCAGTGTCGCTGACCGGCGAAGAGCAGGGTGAAGATGACCAGCAGGTGGGGATGACCAGAAGGGGATGTGTCCCACCATGTCCCCATGGGTTCCATCACCTGGATGTCCCCATGACTGACCGGCGAAGAGCAAGGTGAAGATGACCAGCAGCTGGTAGGGCATGTGTCCCACCATGTCCGCATGGGTTCCCACCATGTTCCCATGGATTCCCATGGGCTCCCGTCACCTGTCCCCAGTGTCACTGACCGGCGAAGAGCAGGGTGAAGATGACCAGCAGCTGGTAGAGGTGTGTCCCACCATGTCCCCATGGGTTCCCACCATGTCCCCATGGGTTCCCATGGATTCCCATGGGTTCCATCACCCAAAGGTCCCCATGACTGAACGGCGAAGAGCAGGGTGAAGATGACCAGCAGCTGGTAGGCGGCGTGGCCCAGGATGTCCCACCATGTGCCACCATGTCCCACCATGTCCCCATGGGTTCCCATGGGTTCCCATGGGTTCCCATCACCTATGGAACCCCTCCCATGGTGTCCCCTGTCCCCATGACTGACCGGCGAAGAGCAGGGTGAAGATGACCAGCAGCTGGTAGGGCATGTGTCCCACCATGTCCCCATGGGTTCCCACCATGTCCCCATGGGTTCCCACCATGACTGACCGGCGAAGAGCAGGGTGAAGATGACCAGCAGCTGGTAGGCGGCGTGGCCCAGGATGTTGCGCAGCATGGTGCCCGACACCAGCGGGTGGTCGCGGCCGTAGGGCCGGCGCAGCAGCAGCGCCTCCGTGGGCGGCTCCGTGGCCAGAGCCAGCGAGGCCAACGTGTCCATGATGAGGTTCACCCAGAGCATCTGCACCGCCTTCAGCGGAGAGTCCTGCAGACAGGTGGGACAGGTGAGACAGGTGGGCACAGGTGAGCTCAGGTGGGATGAGAGGAATGGGACAGGTGGGCACAGGTGGGCTCAGGTGGGCTCAAGTGAGCTCAGACGAATGGGACAGGTGGGCTCAGGTGGGCTCAGGCCAAGGTGTCCATCATGAGGTTCACCCAGAGCATCTGCACCGCCTTCAGCGGAGAGTCCTGCAGACAGGTGGGACAGGTGAGCTCAGGTGGCATCAGGTGAGCTCAGGTGGGATGAGAGGAATGGGACAGGTGGGCACAGGTGGGCTCAGGTGGCTCAGAGGAATGGGACAGGTGGGCACAGGCCAGCGAGGCCAAGGTGTCCATCATGAGGTTCACCCAGAGCATCTGCACCGCCTTGAGAGGAGAGTCCTGCGGACAGATGGGCACAGGTGAGCTCAGGTGGGCACAGGTGAGCTCAGAGGAATGGGACAGATGGGCACAGGTGAGCTCAGGTGGCTCAGAGGAATGGGACAGGTGGGCACAGGTGAGCTCAGGTGGGCACAGGTGAGCTCAGGTGGCTCAGAGGAATGGGACAGGTGGGCTCAGGCCAGCAAGGCCAAGGTGTCCATCATGAGGTTCACCCAGAGCATCTGCACCGCCTTCAGTGGAGAGTCCTGCGGACAGGTGGGACAGGTGAGACAGGTGGGCACAGGTGAGCACAGGTGGGCTCAGGTGGCCACAGGTGAGCTCAAGTGGGATCAGGGGAATGGGACAAGTGGGCACAGGTGAGCTCAGAGGAATGGGAGAGGTGGGCACAGGTGAGCTCAGGTGGGCACAGGCCAGCGAGGCCAAGGTGTCCATGATGACGTTCACCCACAGCATCTGCACCACCTTCACTGGAGAGTCCCACGGACAGGTGGGACAGGTGAGACAGGTGGGCACAGGTGAGCTCAGGTAGGCACAGGTGAGCTCAGAGGAATGGGACAGATGGGCACAGGTGAGCTCAGGTGGGCTCAGGTGACCTCAGGTGGGCTCAGAGGAATGGGACAGGTGGGCACAGGTGGGCTCAGGTGGGCACAGGTGAGCTCAGAGGAATGGCACAGGTGGGGACAGAGGGATGGGACAGGTGGGCACAGGGGGACTGTGTGATTCGGACCCAGGTGACCCCACCTGCTCAGGTGACCCCTCACCTGCATGATGCACGCACCAGTGACAGCCACCACGACGGCCACCATCCTACCCAGGTAAATCCCACCTGTCCTTATGTCCCACCTGGCCAGGTGAGCTCACCTGTGTGATGCAGGCCCCGGTGAAGGCCACGATGACCATCCCCATGTCCCACCTGGCCAGGTGAGCTCACCTGTGTGATGCAGGCCCCGGTGAAGGCCACGATGACCATGCCCATGTCCCACCTGTCCCACCTGGCCAGGTGAGCTCACCTGTGTGATGCAGGCCCCGGTGAAGGCCACGATGACCATGCCCATGTCCCACCTGTCCCACCTGGCCAGGTGAGCTCACCTGTGTGATGCAGGCCCCGGTGAAGGCCACGATGACCATCCCCATGTCCCACCTGTCCCACCTGGCCAGGTGAGCTCACCTGTGTGATGCAGGCCCCGGTGAAGGCCACGATGACCATCCCCATGTCCCACCTGGCCAGGTGAGCTCACCTGTGTGATGCAGGCCCCGGTGAAGGCCACGATGACCATCCCCATGTCCCACCTGTCCCACCTGGCCAGGTGAGCTCACCTGTGTGATGCAGGCCCTGGTGAAGGCCACGATGACCATCCCCATGTCCCACCTGTCCCACCTGTCCCAGGTGAGCTCACCTGTGTGATGCAGGCCCCGGTGAAGGCCACGATGACGGCCACCACGTTGACGGTGAGCTGGAACTGCAGGAACTTGGCGATGCTGTCGTAGACGTTGCGGCCCCACATGACGGCCTTGACGATGCTCGAGAAGTTGTCGTCGGTCAGGATGATGTCCGAGGCCTCCTTGGCCACGTCCGTGCCCGCGATGCCCTTGGGGACACGGACAGGTGACACCCAGGTGGGCACAGGTGACACCCAGGTGACCCCCAGGTGACCACACCAATGAGGAACCCCATGGTGAATCCTCCAGGTGACCCCAGGTGGATGAGGGGACAGGATGATGTCCGAGGCCTCCTTGGCCACGTCCGTGCCCGCGATGCCCTTGGGGACACAGACAGGTGACACCCAGGTGGGCACAGGTGACACCCAGGTGGGCACAGGTGACACCCAGGTGGGCACAGGGATGAGGAACCCCATGGTGGATCCCCAAGGTGACACCAAGGTGACACCAAATGGGTGAGGGGACGTCTGAGGCCTCCTTGGCCACGTCCGTGCCCGCGATGCCCTCGGGGACACGGACAGGTGACACCCAGGTGGGCACAGGTGACACCCAGGTGGGCACAGGGATGAGGAACCCCATGGTGGATCCCCAAGGTGACACCAAGGTGACCCCAAATGGGTGAGGGGACGTCTGAGGCCTCCTTGGCCACGTCCGTGCCCGCGATGCCCTCGGGGACACCGACAGGTGACACCCAGGTGACACCCAGGTGGGCACAGGTGACACCCAGGGATGGGGAACCTCATGGTAGATCCCCAAGATGACACCAAGGTGACACCAAGGTGACCCCAGGTGGATGAGGGGACGTCTGAGGCCTCCTTGGCCACGTCCGTGCCCGCAATGCCCTCGGGGACACCAACAGGTGACACCCAGGTGACACCCAGGTGGGCACAGGGATGAGGAACCCCATGGTGGATCCCCAAGGTGACATCAAGGTGACCCCAGGTGGGCACAGGTGACCCCCAGGTGACCACACCAATGAGGAACCCCATGGTGGATCCTCCAGGTGACCCCAGGTGGGTGAGGGGACACGATGATGTCCGAGGCCTCCTTGGCCACGTCCGTGCCCGCGATGCCCTTGGGGACACGGACAGGTGACATCCAGGTGGGCACAGGTGACACCCAGGGATGGGGAACCTCATGGTAGATCCCCAAGGTGACACCAAGGTGACACCAAGGTGACCCCAAATGGGTGAGGGGACGTCTGAGGCCTCCTTGGCCATGTCCGTGCCCGCGATGCCCTTGGGGACACGGACAGGTGACACCCATGTGGGCACAGGTGACACCCAGGTGGGCACAGGGATGAGGAACCCCATGGTGGATCCCCAAGGTGACATCAAGGTGACACCAAATGGGTGAGGGGACGTCTGAGGCCTCCTTGGCCACGTCCGTGCCCGCGATGCCCTTGGGGACACAGACAGGTGACACCCAGGTGGGCACAGGTGACACCCAGATGGCCACAGGGATGAGGAACCCCATGGTGGATCCCCAAGGTGACACCAAGGTGACCCCAAATGGGTGAGGGGACGTCTGAGGCCTCCTTGGCCACATCCGTGCCCGCGATGCCCTCGGGGACACCGACAGGTGACACCCAGGTGACACCCAGGTGACCCCAGGTGACACCCAGGTGACCCCAGGTGACACCCAGGTGACCCCCGGGTGACCCCCAGGTGACCCCAGCGATGGGGAGGGGTCCCCATTTTGGGAGAGGGAGATCTGGAGTCTTGGGGGGTCCCATTTGCAGGGAGGGTCTTGAGAGTCCAAATTTGGGGAGGGGTCTCAGGAACCCCAGTTTGGAGTGGGGTTCTGGGGGTCCCAATTAGGAAGGATGTTCCCATTTTGGGGAGGGGTCTTGATATGTGGGGAGGGGTCTCCAGAATGCAAATTTGGAGTGGGGTTCTGGGGGTCCCATTTTGGGGAGGGGTCCCGTTTTGAGGTCCCAGTATTTGGGGAGGGGTCTCCAGAATCCCATTTTGAGGAGGGGTTCTGGGGGGTTCCCACTCCAGGAGGGTCCTCAAGGGTCGCATTTCAAGGGGGGGGGGTCACATTTTGAGGAGGGGTCCCATTTTGGGGAGGGGTCTCATTTTGGGGAGGGGTCCCGCTATTTGAGGAGGGGTCCTATTTTGAGGAGGGGTCCTATTTTGAGGAGGGGTCCCATTTTGGGGAGGGTTCCCATTTTAGGGAGGGGTCCCGCTGTGTGGGGAGGGGTCCCATTTTGAGGAGGGGTCCTATTTTGAGGAGGGGTCCCATTTTGAGGAGGGGTCCTATTTTGAGGAGGGGTCCCATTTTGGGGAGGGGTCCCGCTATTTGAGGAGGGGTCCTATTTTGGGGAGGGTTCCCATTTTGTGGAGGGGTCCCATTTTGGGGAGGGGTCCCATTTTAGGGAGGGGTCCCGCTGTGTGGGGAGTGGTCCCATTTTGAGAAGAGGTCCTATTTTGTGGAAGGGTCCCATTTTGGGGAGGGGTCCCGCAATTTGGGGAGGTGTCCCGCAATTTGGGGAGGGGCCCCGCAATTTGGGGAGGTGTCCCGCAATTTGAGGAGGGGTCCCGCAATTTGGGGAGGGGGCGTTACCATGGCGAACCCCACGTCGGCCTTTTTGAGGGCGGGGCCGTCGTTGGTGCCATCGCCGGTGACAGCCACGACCTGGCGCTGGTCCCCGATGGTGCTGTCGATGATCCCTGGGCACGGGGGGGGGGGGGGGGACAGGTGAGACCCCCAGACCCCCCCCGAGACCCCCCGGGACCCCTCCCCAAATTGGCACCTTTCACCAGGGTGTGTTTGTCGGTGGGCGACGACCGAGCCAGGACCCTCAGCTTGGGCCACACCTTGTCCAGGCGCTCCTGCTCCACCTGGGGGGAACTGGGGGGGTGAGACCCCCGGGGACCCCCCCAGGGACACCCCGAGACCCCCGGGGACCCCCCCGGGGACACCTCGAGACCCCCGGGGACACTCAGGGGACACCCAGGGACACTCAGGGGACACCCAGGGACCCCTCAGGGTCACCTGAACCCCCCCAGACATCCCCACACACCTTGGCCAGGTGCTCCTGCTCCACCTGGGGGGAACTGGGGGGGTGAGACCCCCGGGGACCCCCCCAGGGACACCCCGAGACCCCCGGGGACCCCCCCAAGGACACCCCGAGACCCCCAAGGACACTCTGGGGACACCCAGGGACCCCTCAGGGTCACCTGAACCCCCCCAGACATCCCCACACACCTTGGCCAGGTGCTCCTGATCTACCTGGGGGGGGGGTGAGACCCCCTGGGACCCCCCAAAGGACACCCCGAGACCCCAGGGGACCCCCTGGGGACACCCCGAGACCCCCAAGGACACCTCGAGACCCCCAGGGGACAGCTCGGGACACCCAGGGACCCCTCAGGGTCACCTGAACCCCCCCCAGACATCCCCACACACCTTGGCCAGGTGCTCCTGATCTACCTGGGGGGAACTGGGGGGGTGAGACCCCCGGGGACCCCCCCAGGGACACCCCGAGACCCCCGGGGACCCCCCCAGGGACACCCCGAGACCCCCGGGGACCCCCTGGGGACACCCCGAGACCCCCAAGGACACCCCGAGACCCCCAGGGACACTCAGGGGACACTCAGGGACCCCTCAGGGTCACCTGAACCCCCCCAGACATCCCCACACACCTTGGCCAGGTGCTCCTGCTCTACCTGGGGGGAATTGGGGGGGTGAGACCCCCGGGGACCCCCCCAGAGATCCCCCCAGTGCCTCCCAGTCCCTCCCAGTTCCTCCCAGCGTCCCCAATCCCCCTCCCAGTGCCCCCAGTGTCCCCCAGTGTCCCCAGTCCCTGTCCCTGTCCTTCCCAGTGTCCCCAATCCCCATCCCAGTGCCCCCAATCCCCATCCCAGTGTCCCCAGTTCCCATCCCAGTGTCCCCAATCTCACTCCCAGTGTCCCCCAGTGTTCCCAGTGTCCCCCAGTGTCCCCCAGTGTCCCCAGTTCCCATCCCAGTGTCCCCAGTGTCCCCAGTCCCCAATCCCTGTCCATCCCAGTGTCCCCAGTCCCCATCCCAGTGTCCCCAATCTCACTCCCAGTGTCCCCCAATGTCCCCAGTGTCCCCAGTGTCCCCCAGTGTCCCCAGTCCCCATCCCAGTGTCCCCCAGTGTCCCCAGTGTCCCCAGGGCCACCTCTCCACGGTCATTGCGGATGCGCCGGTTGAAGTCCTTCCCCTCCAGGCACAGCCAGTGTCCCCCAGTGTCCCCATCCCAGTGTCCCCAATCCCCATCCTAGTGTCCCCAATCTCACTCCCAGTGTCCCCCAATGTCCCCAGTGTCCCCAGTGTCCCCCAGTGTCCCCAGTTCCCATCCCAGTGTCCCCCAGTGTCCCCAGTGTCCCCAGTGTCCCCAGGGCCACCTCTCCGCGGTCGTTGCGGATACGCCGGTTGAAGTCCTTCCCCTCCAGGCACAGCCAGTGTCCCCCAGTGTCCCCAGTGCCCATCCCAGTGTCCCCAATCTCACTCCCAGTGTCCCCAGTGTCCCCCAGTGTCCCCAGGGCCACCTCTCCGCGGTCGTTGCGGATGCGCCGGTTGAAGTCCTTCCCCTCCAGGCACAGCCAGTGTCCCCAATGTCCCCATCCCAGTGTCCCCCAGTGTCCCCAGTGCCCATCCCAGTGTCCCCAATCTCACTCCCAGTGTCCCCCAATGTCCCCAGTGTCCCCAGTGTCCCCCAGTGTCCCCAGTGCCCATCCCAGTGTCCCCCAGTGTCCCCAGTGTCCCCAGTGTCCCCAGGGCCACCTCTCCGCGGTCGTTGCGGATGCGCCGGTTGAAGTCCTTCCCCTCCAGGCACAGCCAGTGTCCCCCAGTGTCCCCAGTGCCCATCCCAGTGTCCCCAGTCTCTGTCCCAGTGTCCCCAATCCCCATCCCAGTGTCCCCCAGTGTCCCCAATGTCCCCAGTGTCCCCAGGGCCACCTCTCCGCGGTCGTTGCGGATGCGCCGGTTGAAGTCCTTCCCCTCCAGGCACAGCCAGTGTCCCCCAGTGTCCCCACTCCAGTGCCCCCAGTGTCCCCAGTTCCCATCCCAGTGTCCCCCAGTGTCCCCAGTGTCCCCCAGTGTCCCCAGGGCCACCTCTCCGCGGTCGTTGCGGATGCGCCGGTTGAAGTCCTTCCCCTCCAGGCACAGCCAGTGTCCCCCAGTGTCCCCAGTGCCCCCATCCCAGTGTCCCCCAGTGTCCCCAATGCCCATCCCAGTGTCCCCAGTCTCACTCCCAGTGTCCCCAGTGTCCCCAGTGTCCCCAGGGCCACCTCTCCGCGGTCGTTGCGGATGCGCCGGTTGAAGTCCTTCCCCTCCAGGCACAGCCAGTGCCTCCCAATGTCCCCATCCCAGTGTCCCCAGTGTCCCCTAGTGTCCCCAGTGCCCATCCCAGTGTCCCCAATGCCCATCCCAGTGTCCCCAGTCTCACTCCCAGTGTCCCCAGTGCCCCCATCCCAGTGTCCCCCAGTGTCCCCAGTGTCCCCAGTGTCCCCAGGGCCACCTCTCCGCGGTCGTTGCGGATGTGCCGGTTGAAGTCCTTCCCCTCCAGGCACAGCCAGTGTCCCCCAGTGCCCCCATCCCAGTGTCCCCCAGTGTCCCCAGTGTCCCCAGTGTCCCCAGGGCCACCTCTCCGCGGTCGTTGCGGATGCGCCGGTTGAAGTCCTTCCCCTCCAGGCACAGCCAGTGTCCCCCAGTGTCCCCATCCCAGTGTCCCCAATCCCCATCCTAGTGTCCCCAGTCTCACTCCCAGTGTCCCCAGTGTCCCCAGTGCCCCCATCCCAGTGCCCCCATCCCAGTGTCCCCAGTGTCCCCAGTGTCCCCAGGGCCACCTCTCCGCGGTCGTTGCGGATGCGCCGGTTGAAGTCCTTCCCCTCCAGGCACAGCCAGTGTCCCCCAGTGTCCCCATCCCAGTGTCCCCAGTGTCCCCGGTGTCCCCAGTGTCCCCAGGGCCACCTCTCCGCGGTCGTTGCGGATGCGCCGGTTGAAGTCCTTCCCCTCCAGGCACAGCCAGTGTCCCCCAGTGTCCCCATCCCAGTGTCCCCAGTGTCCCCGGTGTCCCCAGTGTCCCCAGGGCCACCTCTCCGCGGTCGTTGCGGATGCGCCGGTTGAAGTCCTTCCCCTCCAGGCACAGCCAGTCGCCGCCGCCGCCCGCGGGCAGGATGCCGCACTTGGCGGCGATGGCGCGCGCCGTGTCCAGGTTGTCGCCCGTCACCATCCGCACCGTGATCCCCGCGCGCTGGCACTTCCGGATGGCCTCGGGCACCTGCCACACGCACCGTCCCCGTGCTGTCCCCCCGGTGTCCCCGCGGTGCCGCCCTCCTGTCCCCGGTGTCCCCGCGGTGCCACCCTCCTGTCCCCGGTGTCTCCATTTCCCCTCATGTCCCCCATCCCCGTGTCACCAGTGTCCCCCCATGTTCCCATTTCCCCCCCACGTCCCCATGTCCCCACATCCCCATGTCCCCCCATGTCCCCAGTGTCCCCGCATGTCCCCCCCACATCCCTATTTACCCCCCATGTCCCCCCATGTCCCCTCATGTCCCCACGCCCCCCATGTCCCCTTTGTCCCAATGTCCCCACATCCCTCCCATATCGCCACACACCCCCCATGTCCTCATGTCCCCACAGCCCCCATGTCCCCACGTCCCCATTTCCCCCCCCCCATGTCCCCTCATGTCCCCACGCCCCCCATGGCCCCTTTGTTCCCATTTCCCTCCATGTCCCAATGTCCCCCCCAAGTCCCCATTTCCCCTCATGTCCCCACAACCCCCAACGTCCCCATGTGCCCCATGTCCCCCCCATGTCCTAATGTCCCCACATCCCTCCCATACCCCCACACCCCCCCCATGTCCCCAATGTCCCCCATGTCCCCATTTCCCCCCCATGTCCCCTTTGTTCCAATGTCCCCACATCCCCCCATGTCGCCAATGTCCCCCATGTCCCCATTTCCCCCCATGTCTCCGATGTCCCCATTTCCCCCCCATGTCCCCACGTCCCCTTTGTTCCAATATCCCCACATCCCCCCATGTCCCCACACTCCCTCCATGTCCCCAATGTCCCCCATGTCCCCATGTCCCCCCTGTCCCCGCACACCTCGGGCCGCACGGGGTCCTCGATGCCCACGATGGCGATGCAGGTGAGCTCCCCGACCACGTCCCCCCGTGTCCCCAATGTCCCCACGCCCCCCATGTCCCCCCATGTTCCCACGCACCCCCACTTCCCCATTTCCCCCTATGTCCTCCCATTTCCCCCCCATGTCCCCATTTCCCCCCCCATGTCCCCACACGCCCCAATGTCCCCATGTCCCCCCCATGTCCCCAATGTCCCCCCATTTCCCCCCCATGTCCCCACACCCCCCGTCCCCGCACACCTCGGGCCGCACGGGGTCCTCGATGCCCACGATGGCGATGCAGGTGAGCTCCCTGACCACGGCGGCCTCGTCGTCCCAGGGGGGCTCGGGCCGGGCGGGGAAGTCGCGGAAGGCGAGGGCGAGGGTCCGCAGCCCCCCGGCCGCCATCGGCTCCACCACGCGCCGCACCAGCTCCTCCCGCTCCGGCCCGCCCAGCGCCCGCGGGGCGCCCCCCGCGTCCAGCATCGAGGTACACCTGGGGGGGGGACAGGTGAGATACGGGGGGGACAGGTGAGTCACAGGGGGGACAGGTGACAGGTTATGGGACCACCCCCGCGTCCAGCATCGAGGTACACCTGGGGGGGAGGGGACAGGTGAGTCACGGGGGGGGACAGGTGAGATACGGGGGGACAGGTGACAGGTTGTGGGCGCCCCCCGCGTCCAGCATCGAGGTACACCTGGGGGGGGGACAGGTGAGTCACGGGGGGGACAGGTGAGGGGTTATGGGACCCTCCCGTGTCCAGCATCGAGGTACACCTGGGGGGGGGACAGGTGAGTCACGGGGGAGACAGGTGAGTCACGGGGGGGGGACAGGTGAGATACGGGGGGGACAGGTGAGTCACAGGGGGGACAGGTGACAGGTGACAGGTTATGGGACGCCCCTGCGTCCAGCATCGAGGTACACCTGGGGAGGGGACAGGTGAGTCACGGGGGGGACAGGTGACAGGTTATGGGACCACCCCCCGCGTCCAGCATTGAGGTACACCTGGAGGGGAGGGGACAGGTGAGTCACGGGGGGGACAGGTGAGTCACGGGGGGGGACAGGTGACAGGTTATGGGACCCCCCGCGTCCAGCATCGAGGTACACCTGGGGAGGGGGACAGGTGAGTCACGGGGGGGACAGGTGAGGGGTTATGGGACCCCCTGCGTCCAGCATCGAGGTACACCTGGGGAGGGGACAGGTGAGTCACGGGGGGGACAGGTGACAGGTTATGGGACCACCCCCGCGTCCAGCATCGAGGTACACCTGGGGAGGGGACAGGTGAGTCACGGGGGGGGACAGGTGACAGGTTATGGGACCCCCTGCGTCCAGCATCGAGGTACACCTGGAGGGGAGGGGACAGGTGAGTCACGGGGGGGGGGGGACAGGTGAGGGGTTATGGGACCCCCCGCGTCCAGCATCGAGGTACACCTGGGGGGGGACAGGTGAGTCACGGGGGGACAGGTGAGTCACGGGGGGGACAGGTGACAGGTGACAGGTTATGGGACCCCCCGCGTCCAGCATCGAGGTACACCTGGGGGGGGACAGGTGAGTCACGGGGGGGACAGGTGAGTCACGGGGGGGGACAGGTGACAGGTGACAGGTTATGGGACCCCCCCGCGTCCAGCATCGAGGTACACCTGGGGGGGGGGGACAGGTGAGTCGGGGGGGGGACAGGTGAGTCACGGGGGGGACAGGTGACAGGTTATGGGACCCCCCCCGCGTCCAGCATCGAGGTACACCTGGGGAGGGGACAGGTGAGTCACGGGGAGGGGGACAGGTGACAGGTTATGGGACCCCCCGCGTCCAGCATCGAGGTACACCTGGGGGGGGGGGACAGGTGAGTCATGGGGGGGGACAGGTGAGTCACGGGGGGGACAGGTGAGTCACGGGGGGGACAGGTGACAGGTTATGGGACCCCCCGCGTCCAGCATCGAGGTACACCTGGGGAGGGGGGACAGGTGAGTCACGGGAGGGGGCTCCCTCCCCCAGGCTGGCACCCATGGCCCTACCTGCCCAGGTGTGCCCCCAGGTGTGCCCAGGTGTGTGCCCCCCTCACCTGCGCAGCACCATCTCGGAGGCGCCCTTGCAGAGCAGCCAGTACCATCCCCCCTGGGCTGGCACCCATGTCCCTACCTGTCCCCAGGTGCCCCCAGGTGTGCCCAGGTGTGCCCCCAGCTGTGCCCAGGTGTGCCCCCAGGTGTGCCCCCCCCCCTCACCTGCGCAGCACCATCTCGGAGGCGCCCTTGCAGAACAGCCGGTACCATCCCCCCTGGGCTGGCATCCATGTCCCTACCTGTCCCCAGGTGTTCCCAGGTGTGCCCCCAGGTGTGCCCCCAGGTGTGCCCCCCCCCCCTCACCTGCGCAGCACCATCTCGGAGGCGCCCTTGCAGAAGAGCCGGTACCATCCCCCCTGGGCTGGCACCCATGTCCCTACCTGTCCCCAGGTGTGCCCCCAGCTGTGCCCAGGTGTGCGCCCAGGTGTGCCCCCCCCCTCACCTGCGCAGCACCATCTCGGAGGCGCCCTTGCAGAAGAGCCGGTACTGTGCTCATGGCCCTACCTGCCCCCAGGTGTTCCCAGGTGTGCCCCCAGGTGTGTGCCCAGGTGTGTGCCCAGGTGTGCCCCCCCCCTCACCTGCGCAGCACCATCTCGGAGGCGCCCTTGCAGAAGAGCCGGTACCGTGCTCATGGCCCTACCTGTCCCCAGGTGTGCCCCCAGCTGTGCCCAGGTGTGCGCCCAGGTGTGCCCCCCATCCTCA
Source organism: Artemisiospiza belli (assembly GCA_021963965.1). Taxonomy (NCBI): domain Eukaryota; kingdom Metazoa; phylum Chordata; class Aves; order Passeriformes; family Passerellidae; genus Artemisiospiza; species Artemisiospiza belli. Next base: position 16,113 of record JAKDEW010001240.1, on the reverse strand, counting down.
CCTGCGCAGCACCATCTCGGAGGCGCCCTTGCAGAAGAGCCGGTACCATCCCCCCTGGGCTGGCACCCATGTCCCTACCTGTCCCCAGGTGTGCCCCCAGGTGCCCCCAGGTGTGTGCCCAGGTGTGTGCCCAGGTGTGCCCCCCATCCTCACCTGCGCAGCACCATCTCGGAGGCGCCCTTGCAGAAGAGCCGGTACCATCCCCCCTGGGCTGGCACCCATGTCCCTACCTGTCCCCAGGTGTGCCCCCAGGTGCCCCCAGGTGTGCCCCCAGGTGTGCCCCCAGGTGTGCCCCCCATCCTCACCTGCGCAGCACCATCTCGGAGGCGCCCTTGCAGAAGAGCCGGTACCATCCCCCCTGGGCTGGCACCCATGGCCCTACCTGCCCCCAGGTGCCCCCAGGTGTGTGCCCAGGTGTGTGCCCAGGTGTGCCCCCCCTCACCTGCGCAGCACCATCTCGGAGGCGCCCTTGCAGAAGAGCCGGTACCCCCCCCTCGGGCCGGCGCGTCACCGTGCTCATGGATTTGCGCTCCGAGTTGAAGGTGAACACCTTGACCAGGTGCTCCTCGGGCACCTGCGCCCGCTCGGCCTCGGGGGTCGCGGCCCAGCGCCAGCGCCAGCCCCAGCAGGGCACACTCGGTCTTGTTGCCCACGTGGCGAGGGAGGGCCCCGGGCGCCTCGGGGGGCTGCAAGCGGGGACAGGTGAGGGCACAGGTGAGGGGACAGGTGAGGGGACAGGTGAGAGGGGCGGGTAAAGGGACAGGTAAGGGGGACAGGTGAGGGGACAGGTAAAGGGACAGGTAAGGGAGCAGTAAAGGGGGCAGGTAAAGCACAGGGACAGATGAGGGGACAGGTGAGGGGGCAGGTAAAGGGTGGGGGGCAGGTAAAGGGGGAGGTAAAGGCAAGAAGAGATGAGGGGGGCAGGTAAAGGGGGCAGGTGAGGGGGACAGGTAAAGGGACAGGTAAAGGGGACAGGTGAGGGGACAGGTAAAGGGACAGGGACAGGGGGACAGGTGAGGGGACAGGAAAAGGGACAGGTAAGGGGGACAGGTGAGGGGACAGGTAAAGGGACAGGTAAGGGAGCAGTAAAGGGGGCAGTAAAGGGGGCAGGTAAAGCACAGGGACAGATGAGGGGACAGGTGAGGGGGCAGGTAAAGGGTGGGGGGCAGGTAAAGGGGGAGGTAAAGGCAAGAAGAGATGAGGGGGGCAGGTAAAGGGGGCAGGTGAGGGGGGCAGGTAAAGGGACAGGTAAGGGGGACAGGTGAGGGGACAGGTGAGAGGGGCGGGTAAAGGGACAGGTAAGGGGGACAGGTGAGGGGACAGGTAAAGGGACCGGTAAGGGGGCAGTAAAGGGGGCAGGTAAAGCACAGGGACAGGTGAGGGGGCAGGTAAAGGGTGGGGGACAGGTAAAGGGGCAGGTAAGGGGGACAGGTGAGGGGACAGGTAAAGGGACAGGTAAGGGGGACAGATGAGGGGACAGGTAAAGGGACCAGTAAGGGGGCAGTAAAGGGGGCAGGTAAAGCACAGGGACAGGTGAGGGGGCAGGTAAAGGGTGGGGGACAGGTAAAGGGGCAGGTAAGGGGGACAGGTGAGGGGACAGGTAAAGGGACAGGTAAGGGGGACAGGTGAGGGGACAGGTAAAGGGACAGGTAAGGGAGCAGTAAAGGGGGCAGTAAAGGGGGCAGTAAAGGGGGCAGGTAAAGCACAGGGACAGATGAGGGGACAGGTGAGGGGGCAGGTAAAGGGTGGGGGGCAGGTAAAGGGGGAGGTAAAGGCAAGAAGAGATGAGGGGGGGCAGGTAAAGGGGGCAGGTGAGGGGGGCAGGTAAAGGGACAGGTAAGGGGGACAGATGAAGGGACAGGTGAGAGGGGCGGGTAAAGGGAGAGGTAAGGGGGACAGGTGAGGGGACAGGAAAAGGGACAGGTGAGGGGGCAGTAAAGGGGGCAGTAAAGCACAGGGACAGGTGAGGGGGCAGGTAAAGGGGCAGGTAAAGGCAGGAAGAGATGAGGGGGGCAGGTAAAGGGGGCAGGTGAGGGGGGCAGGTAAAAAGGACAGGGGCAGGTAAAGGGGGTGGGAGGGCAGGTAAAGGGGGCAGGTAAATGGGGCAGGTAAAGGGGGTGGGGGGCGGATAAAGGGGGCAGGTAAAGGGGCAGGTAACGGGGCAGGTAAAGGGTGGGAGAGGTGAGTGGTGCAGGTAAAGGGGCAGGTAAAGGGGGCAGGTAAAGGGGGCAGGGAAGGTAAAGGGGGCAGATGAGGGGGACAGGTAAAGGGGCAGGGGGCAGGTAAAAGGGACAGGGGCAGGTAAAGGGGGTGGGAGGGCAGTAAAGGGGGCAGGGGAAGGTAAAGGGGACAGGTGAGGGGGGCAGGTGAGGGGGGCAGGTAAAGGGGGCAGATAAAGGGAACAGGTAAAGGGGGTAATTATGAGGACAGGGGACACATAAAGGGGACAGGTAAAGTGAGTGGGGGCAGAAAAAGGGGGCAGGTAAAGGGGCAGGTAAAGGGTGGGACAGGTGAGCGGCGCAGGTAAAGGGGCAGGTAAAGGGTGGGGGGGTAAGTAAAGGGGGCAGGTGAGGGGGGCAGTAAAAGGGGGCAGGTAAAGGGGGTAATTATGAGGACAGGGGGCACATAAAGGGGGCAGATAAGGGGGGAGAAGACAAAAAATTCCCTTAAAACCCCCCCAAAACCCCACAAGCCCCCACCCAATTCCCTTAAAACCCTCCCTAAATACCCCCCAGCCCCCTCCCAGTGCTCCCAGTTACCCCTCACCAGTATCTTGCTGGTGTAGGCGCTGTTGATGGCCATGGCCAGGGCCCATAACCCCCTGCAAAAACCTCACCTAAAACCCTCAAAACCCCCAAAACCCCCTCCAAACCCCGCCCAGACCCCCCCAAAATCACATCCCAGCGCCTCCCAGTGCTCCCAGTTACCCCTCACCAGTATCTTGCTGGTGTAGGCGCTGTTGATGGCGGTGGCCAGGGCCCATAACCCCCCGCAAAACCTCACCTAAAACCCTCAAAACCCCCCAAAACTCCCTCCAAACCCCCCAAAATCATCCCCTAGCCCCCTCCCAGTGCCTCCCAGTGCTCCCAGTTACCCCTCACCAGTATCTTGCTGGTGTAGGCGCTGTTGATGGCGATGGCCTGCGCCAACAGGTCGAGCGTGGGGGGCGCCAGCGCGGCGGGGGCGGGCGGGCGGCTGAAGTGCGACCCCCCCACGAAGGCCTGCACCACCGTCATGCGGTTGGTGGTCAGCGTGCCCGTCTTGTCCGAGCAGATGGCCGTGGCGTTGCCCATGGTCTCGCACGCGTCCAGGTGCCGCACCAGGTTGTTGTCCTTCATCATTTTCTGGGGAAATTGGGGGAAAAATTGGGAAAAAATCGGGGGAAAATTGGGAAAAAAATAGGGTAAATAGGGGGAAAATTAGAGGGAAATGGGGGGAGAAATAGGGAAGGAAATAGGGTAAATAGGGGGAAAATTAGAGGGAAATGGGGGGAGAAATAGGGAAGGAAATAGGGTAAATAGGGGGAAAAATTAGAGGGAAATGGGGGGAGAAATAGGGAAGGAAATAGGGTAAATAGGGGGAAAAATTAGAGGGAAATGGGGGAAGAAATAGGGAAGGAAATAGGGTAAATAGGGGGAAAAATTAGAGGGAAATGGGGGGAGAAAATAGGGAAGGAAATAGGGTAAATAGGGGGAAAAATTAGAGGGAAATGGGGGGAGAAATAGGGAAGGAAATCGGGCAAATGGGGTGGGATGGGAGCGGGTTGTTGTCCGTCATCATTTTCTGGGGGGAGAAGGGAGGGAGTTTGGGGAAAAAACTGGGGGAAAATTGGAAAAAATTGGGAAAAAATTGGGAAAAAATTGGGAAAAATTTGGGAAAAAAATTGGGAAAAAATAGGGGGAAATGGAAGAAAATGGGAGCACGTTGTTGTCCTTCATCATTTTCTGGGGAGGGGGGAGAAGGGAGGGAATTTGGGAAAAAAATTGGGAAAAAATTGGGAAAAAATTGGGAAAAAAAAGGGGAAAATGGAAGAAAATGGGAGCACGTTGTTGTCCTTCATCATTTTCTGGGGGGGGGGGGAGAAGGGAGGGAATTTGGGAAAAAATTGGGAGAAAATTGGGAAAAAATGAGAAAAAATAGGGTAAATATGGGGAAAAATTAGAGGGAAATGGGGGGAGAAATAGGGAAGGAAATTGGGCAAATAGGGTGGGATGGGAGCGGGTTGTTGTCCGTCATCATAATCTTGGAGGAGAAGGGAGGGAGTTTGGGGAAAAATTGGGGGAAAATTGGGAAAAAATTGGGAAAAAATTGGGAAAAAATTGGGAAAAAATTGGGAAAAAATTGGGAAAAAATTGGGAAAAAATTGGGAAAAAATGGGGGGAAATGGAAGAAAATGGGAGCACGTTGTTGTCCTTCATCATTTTCTGGGGGGGGGGGGAGAAGGGAGGGAATTTGGGGAAAAATTGGGAAAAAATTGGGAAAAAATTGGGAAAAAAAAGGGGGGAAATGGAAGAAAATGGGAGCATGTTGTTGTCCTTCATCATTTTCTGGCGGGGGGGAAATTGGGGAAAAATTGGGAAAAAAATTGGGGGGAAATTGGGAAAAAAATGAGGAAAAAATAGGGTAAATAGGGGGAAAAATTAGAAGGAAATGGGGGGAGAAATAGGGAAGGAAATCGGGCAAATGGGGTGGGATCGGAGTGGGTTGTTGTCTGTCATCATATTCTAGGGGAGAAGGGAGGGAGTTTGGGGAAAAATTGGGAAAAAATTGGGAAAAAAATTGGGAAAAAATTGGGAAAAAAAAGGGGGGAAATGGAAGAAAATGGGAGCACGTTGTTGTCCTTCATCATTTTCTGGGGGGGGAAATTGGGAAAAATTGGGAAAATTGGGAAAAAAATGAGGAAAAAATAGGGTAAATAGGGGGAAAAATTAGAGGGAAATGGGGGGAGAAATAGGGAAGGAAATCGGGCAAATGGGGTGGGATGGGAGCGGGTTGTTGTCCGTCATCATTTTCTGGGGGGAGAAGGGAGGGAGTTTGGGGAAAAACTGGGGGAAAATTGGGAAAAATTGGGAAAAAAATTGGGAAAAATTGGGAAAAATTGGGGAAAAATTGGGAAAAAATTGGGAAAAAATTGGGAAAAAATTGGGAAAAAATTGGGAAAAAATTGGGAAAAAATAGGGGGAAATGGAAGAAAATGGGAGCACGTTGTTGTCCTTCATCATTTTCTGGCGGGGGGAAATTGGGGAAAAATTGGGAAAAAATTGGGGGAAAATTGGGAAAAAAATGAGGAAAAATAGGGTAAATAGGGGGAAAAATTAGAGGGAAATGGGGGGAGAAATAGGGAAGGAAATTGGGCAAATGGGGTGGGATGGGAGTGGGTTGTTGTCCGTCATCATTTTCTAGGGGGAGAAGGGAGGGAGTTTGGGGAAAAAACTGGGGGAAAATTGGGAAAAATTGGGAAAAAATTGGGAAAAAATAGGGGGAAATGGAAGAAAATGGGAGCACGTTGTTGTCCGTCACCATATTCTGGGGGGAGAAGGGAGGGAATTTGGGGAAAAATTGGGAAAAAATTGGGAAAAAATTGGGAAAAAAAAGGGGGGAAATGGAAGAAAATGGGAGCATGTTGTTGTCCTTCATCATTTTCTGGCGGGGGGAAATTGGGGAAAAATTGGGAAAAAATCGGGGGAAAATTGGGAAAAAAATGAGGAAAAAATAGGGTAAATAGGGGGAAAAATTAGAGGGAAATGGGGGGGAGAAATAGGGAAGGAAATAGGGTAAATAGGGGGAAAATTAGAGGGAAATGGGGGGAGAAATAGGGAAGGAAATCGGGCAAATGGGGTGCGATGGGAGTGGGTTGTTGTCTGTCATCATATTCTAGGGGAGAAGGGAGGGAGTTTGGGGAAAAATTGGGGGAAAATTGGGAAAAAATTGGGAAAAAATTGGGAAAAAATTGGAAAAAATTGGAAAAAAATTGGGAAAAATTTGGGAAAAAAATTGGGAAAAAATAGGGGGAAATGGAAGAAAATGAGAGCACGTTGTTGTCCTTCATCATTTTCTGGGGGGAGAAGGGAGGGGATTTGGGGAGAATATTGGGAGAAATGGGGAAAATGGGAGGGAAAAAACGCAAATGGCCAGATGGACAAACGGGCATGGAAGGACGAATGGACACAGATGGACAAACGGACGTGGATGGACAGATGGCCAGATGGACACGGAGAGATCATAGAGAAATGGATATGGATGGACAAACGGCCATGGAGGGACAAATGGCCAGATGGACAAATGGACATGGATGGACAAATGGACATGGATGGACAAATGGCCAGATGGACAAATGGCCAGATGGACAAATGGACATGGAGGGACAAATGGCCAGATGGACAAATGGACATGGATGGACAAATGGACATGGAGGGACAAATGGACATGGAGGGACAAATGGCCAGATGGACAAATGGACATGGAGGGACAAATGGACACAGAGGACAAATGGCCAGATGGACAAATGGACATGGAGGGACAAATGGCCAGATGGACAAATGGACATGGATGGACAAATGGACACAGAGGACAAATGGCCAGATGGACAAATGGCCAGCTGGACATGAACAGAGAGATGATGGTAAAATGGACAAGGATGGACAAATGGACATGGAGGGACAGATGGACGTGGATGGACAGATGGCCAGATGGACAAATAGCGAGATGGACAAATGGACATGGATGGACCGATGGCCAGCTGGACACGATGGACACGATGGAAGATGATGGAGGGACAGATGGCCATGGAGGGACAGACGGCCATGGAGGGACAGATGGCCATGGATGGACAAATGGACATGGATGGACAAATGGACATGGATGGACATGAACACAGAAACGATGGAGAAATGGACACGGACGGAGAAACGGCCGTGGATGGACAAACGGACACGGACGGACAGACGCCCGGACAGACAAACGGACACGGACGGACAGACGCCCCACCCCGCCCACCTTGACGGAGTAGGCGAGCGAGATGGTGACGGCCAGCGGGAGCCCCTCGGGCACGGCCACCACCAGCACGGTGACGCCGATGATGAAGAACTTGACCCAGTACTGGACGTAGACCGGGGCGCACTCGGCCAGCCAGGGCCGGCCCTGCACCACGAAGGTCTCGATGACGAAGTAGAGCACGAGGATGATGACGGTGATGGCCGACATGGCCAGGCCTGCAGGGTGCCACCACACGCTCAGGACACGTCCCCCCGAAAGGTCACCGTGTCCCTGTCACCCCGTTTGGGGACACCAAACTCTCTGGGGTGTGTGGTCACTTGGGTCAGTTTGGCCTGGTTTGTCCTTCTTGGGGACACCTTGGTCGTTGTCCCCACCCTGTGCCTGATGTCCCCACCCTCAGGACATGGTCGCCACCAAAAGGTCACCGTGTCCCTGTCACCCCGTTTGGGGACACCGAACCGTCTGATGTGTGCGGTCACTGGGGTCAGTTTGGCCTGGTTTGTCCTTCTTGGGGACAGCCTGTGCCCTGTGCCTGATGTCCCCACCGCTCAGGACATGTCCCCAAGCCTTTGTCCCCTCATTGGGGCCCCCCAGCCCCCCGATCTGCACGGTCACTTGGGTCACTTTGCCCTGCAGGACCAATTTGTCCTTCTTGGGGCCACCTCGGGGACATGTCCCCACCCTTGGTGTTGTTCAGCCACCCCTCAGGACACGTCCCCAGTGTCCCCAGCCCCCTGCCACTCCATCTGGTGACCCCGATCTGCACGGTCACGGTCACTTTGGGCTGTGGCACTGATTTGTCCTTGGTACCACTTCGGGGACATGTCCCCAACCTGCCCGCAGTGTCCCCACCCCTCAGGACACGTCCCCAACCCCTTGTCCCCTCATTTGGGGACGCCAGCCCCACCTGCCTTCCCGATCTGCACGGCCAGCTGGGTCAGCTTGGCCTGGAGCACGGACTTCTCCTTCTTGGTGCCACCTCGGGGCCGTGTCCCCGCGCCGTCGGCCGTGTCCCCTCCCTCGGCGCTCTTGAGCGGCTGCATCTCCATGGCCACCGCGCCGTCCTGCCGCTTGCCTGGGGACACCGGCCACGTGGCAGGGGGACAAGGGGGGGACACGGGGAGGGGGCTTTGGGCTTGTCCCCACCCGACCCCAAAGCACCTTTGGGTTGTGGGGTGTCCACGGCGCCATCCTGGGGCTTCCCTGTGGGACAAACGGGGGGTGGGGACACCCCGAAATGTGACCTGGGGCGGGGGGGGGACAGGGAGAGGCCCCGGGGTGGGGACAGGGAGGGGGGGTGGCACTGGGGGTGGGGGGGGGGGGGAGTGGCAGTGGTGGCACTGGGGGGACAGGGATGGGAGGGGTGGAGCACACGGGGACAGAGGGGACAGAGGGTCTGGGGACCTTGGGGACAGAGGGGACAGAGGGGGCAGAGGGTCTGGGGACCTTGGGGACAGAGGGGACAGAGGGGTCTGGGGACCTTGGGGACCCTGGAGACCTCTGGAGACCTTGGGGACAGAAGGGATAGAGGGGACAGAGGGTCTGGGGACTTAGGGACAGAGGGCACAGAGGGGGACAGAGGGTCTGGAGACCTTGGGGACAGAGGGTCTGGGGACTTTGGGGACAGAGGGGACAGAGGGTCTGGGGACCTTGGGGACAGAGGGTCTGGGGACTTTGGGGACAGAGGGGACAGAGGGTCTGGGGACCTTAGGGACAGAGGGGACAGAAGGGCCCTAGAGCCCTCAGGGACATGGGAGAGACTTGAGGACAGAAGGTGACAGATCCCACAGAGTCACCAACCACCCATGGTGCCACCAGTGCCACCTCCCATGGGGCCACCAACCACCCACGGTGCCACCAGTGCCACCTCCCATGGGGCCACCAACCACCCATGTTGCCACCAGTGCCACCTCCCATGGGGCCACCAGCCACCCATGGCGCCACCAGTGCCACCTCCCATGGGGCCACCAGCCACCCATGGCGCCACCAGTGCCACCTCCCATGGGGCCACCAGCCACCCATGGCGCCACCAGTGCCACCTCCCATGGGGCCACCAGCCACCCACGGTGCCACCCAGCGCCAGATTCCTTGGGGACAGCGCCAAGCAGTGCCATCCCCTTGGGGACACCCCAGAGCCAGCGGCCACCCCCAGGTGTGGTGTCACCTTTCTTGTCCTTGCCGTCGTCCTCGTCGTCCCCGGCGGCGCCCAGCAGGGTGAAGATGATGCCGCTCTGCGAGTTCACGCCCACGGCCGTCACCACCATCCTGCCCGAGCCCTCCATGACGTGGGTGCCTGGCGGGGACACGGAGGTCACGGCGCTGTCCCCCCGGTGTCCCCCGGGTGTCCCCAAACGTCCCTCACCCGAGAGCAGCAGCGGGTCCTTGTCCAGGGACTTGCGCACGTGGTCGCTCTCCCCGGTCAGGGCGCTCTCGTCGATCTTGAGGTCGTTGCCCTGGATCAGGACCCCGTCGGCCGGCAGGAGGTCACCTGCGAGGGGACAGGGCCACCGCGGTGTCACCCGGGTGTCCTGGGGTGTCCCCAGACCAGGTGTTGGGGTTGTGTCACCACAGTGCCACCAGAACTTTGTGGTGTGTCCTGGTGTGATTGGGGACCTCATGGTGTGTCCTGGTGTCCCCTGGCGCGTCCCCAGATCAGATGTTGGGGCTGTGTCACCACAGGGTCACCAGAACTTTGTGGTGTGTCCTGGTGTCCCCTGGCGTGTCCCCAGCCCAGGTGTCAGGGCTGTCACCAGGACCTAGTGATGTGTCCTGGTGTCCCCTGATGTCCCCTCGTGTGCCCATGGGTGTGGGGACACAAGAGGACACGAGGATGGGGACACAGTTGATGGGGATGGTGACACGGGGATGGTGACACAGGGATGGGAGCACAAGGATGGGGACACAGTGATGGCATTGGGATGGGGATGGTGACACAAGGGTGGGGACAGAGGATGGGGACACAGGGACTGGGACAGGAATGGCATCAGGATGGGGATGGTGACAGGGGGATGGGGACAGGGGATGGTGACACGGGGATGGAGACAGGGGATGGGGACAGGGGATGGTGACACGGGGATGGGGATGGTGACAGGGGATGGTGACACGGGGATGGGGATGGGGACAGGGGATGGGGACACGGGATGGCATTGGTGGGGAGACAGGGGATGGGGACACAGGGACTGGGACAGGAATGGCATCAGGATGGGGAGGGTGACATGGGGATAGAGGGCAGGGGCTGGGGACAGGGGACGGACATGGCAGTTGAGATGTCCCCAAGAGACGCCATCGGGACGACGACACGCAACCCCACCACAACCCCACGCCCTCTGTCCCCGCCGTGTCCCCGCCCTCTGTGCCACTCACCGTACTTGACCTGCACGACGTCCCCCACCACCAGGTCGGCCACGGGCACCTGTGCCAGGCGTCCCCCGCGCAGGACGGCCACGCGCTGCTCGCGCTCCAGGCGGCTCTGCAGGCCCCGGAACTGGCGCTCCTTGCTCCAGTCGTTGGACGCCGTCACCAGCACCACGCAGGCCACCGAGAGCAGGATGGCCGCGCCCTCGATCCAGCCGGCCTCCGCCTCGCCCTCGTCCTCCGCGCCCCCCGAGGCCTGCCCGCACGCTGGGGACACGGGACGAGGTGTCACATGCGGGGACAGCGGGACGGAGGTGTCACACGTGGGGACAGTGGGGACGCACGTTGGGAAAGCAGGGATGGAGGTGTGACATGTGGGGACAGCGGAATGGAGGTGTGACATGTGGGGATATCGGTGACACAGGTGGGGACATCAGCGACACACGTGGGGACAGCAGGGATGGAGGTGTGACATGTGGGGACAGCGGAATGGAGGTGTGACATGTGGGGATATCGGTGACACAGGTGGGGACATCAGTGACACACGTGGGGACAGCAGGGATGGAGGTGTGACATGTGGGGATATCGGTGACACAGGTGGGGACGTCAGCGAAACACGTGGGGACAGCAGGGATGGAGGTGTCACACTTGGGGACAGTGGGGACGGAGGCGTCACATGTGGGGACAGAGGCGTGACATGCAGGGATATCGGCGACACATGTGAGGACATGGGCAACACACGTGGGGACATCAGCGACACGTGGGGACACCAGGGACAGAGATGTGACATGTGGGGACGGGGGGACACATGTGGGGATATCGGCGACACATGTGGGGACAGCAGGGACAGAGGTGAAACACGTGGGGACATCGGCAACACATGTGGGGACATGGGGATAGAGGGGGCACATGTGGGGATATTGGTGACACACGTGGGGACATCGGCGACACACGTGGGGACAGCGGGGACAGAGGTGTCACGTGGGGACAGCGGGGACAGAGGTGTCACATGTGGGGACAGTGGGGACAGAGGTGACACGTGGGGACAGCAGGACGGAGGTGTGACACGTGGGGATATCGGTGACACGCATGGGGACATTGGCGACACACGTTGGGACATGGGTGACACGTGGGGACATAGGGATAGAGGTGGCACACACGGGGATATCGGTGACACATGTGGGGACAGTGGGGATGGAGGTGTCACACGTGCGGGACGCGGGTGACACACGTGGGGACATGGACACTGCACGTGGGGACACGGGAGAGAGAAGTGTCACATGTGAGGACATGGGAGACATGTGGGGACACATGGGGACATGGGTGACACATGTGGGGACACCAATGTCACGCGCAGGGACATGGCCAGGGGCGTAGGGGATGTGGAATGGGAATTTGGGGACATAGGGACAGCGGATGGGACACAGGGCAGGGGATGGCATCGGGATGGGGACACAGGGATGGGGACACAGGGATGGGGACGCAGGGGTGACAGCGGGACGGAGACACGGCGCCAGGGCCGTGGGGACAGAGGTGTCACCTTCATCGGCGGCGCCGGGGGGCGCGTAGAAGGACAGCCCGAGGGACACGAGCGCGGCCACCTCGAGGATGACGAGGGTGACGTCCTGCAGCGCCTCCCACACCAGCGCCGCGAAGCTCTTGGGGCGCCGCGGGGGGATCCAGTTCCGGCCGAACGCCCGGCGGCGGCGCTCCAGCTCCGGGGGAGCCTCGGACAGCCCTGGGGACACGGCTGTCACCTCATGGCAGCCCTGGGGACACCCTGTCACACCCATGACACCCTCACACAGCCCTGGGGACACGGCTGTCACCCCATGGCCGCCCTGGGGACACGGCTGTCACCCCACGGCCGCCCCGGGGACACCCCTGTCACACCCATGGCCACCCTGGGGACACCCCTGTCACCCCCATGACACCCTCACACAGCCCTGGGGACACCCCTGTCACCCCCATGACACCCTCACACAGCCCTGGGGACACGGCTGTCACCCCATGGCCACCCTGGGGACACCCCTGTCACCCCCATGACACCCTCACACAGCCCTGGGGACACGGCTGTCACCCCATGGCCACCCTGGGGACACCCCTGTCACACCCATGGCCACCCTGGGGACACCCCTGTCACCCCCATGACACCCTCACACAGCCCTGGGGACATGGGTGTCACCCCACGGCCATGCTAGGGACACCCCTGTCACACCCATGGCCACCCTAGGGACACCCCTGTCACCCCCATGACACCCTCACACAGCCCTGGGGACACCCCTGTCACCCCCATGACACCCTCACACAGCCCTGGGGACACGGCTGTCACCCCACGGCCGCCCCGGGGGACACCCCTGTCACACCCATGACACCCTCACAAAGCCCTGGGGACACGGCTGTCACCCCACGGCCATGCTAGGGACGCCCCTGTCACACCCATGGCCACCCTGGGGGACACCCCTGTCACCTCCATGACACCCTCACACAGCCCTGGGGGACACGGCTGTCACCCCATGGCCACCCTGGGGACACCCCGACAGCCCTGGGGACACGGCTGTCACCCCATGGCCGCCCTGGGGACACCCCTGTCACCCCCACGGCCATGCTAGGGACACCCCTGTCACACCCACTGCCACCCTGGGGACACCCCTGTCACCTCCATGGCCATGCTAGGGACACCCCTGTCACCCCACGGCCACCCTGGGGACACCCCTGTCACCCCCATGACACCCTCACACAGCCCTGGGGACACGGCTGTCACCCCACGGCCACCCTGGGGACACCCCTGTCACCCCCATGACACCCTCACACAGCCCTGGGGACACGGCTGTCACCCCACGGCCACCCTGGGGACACCTTGACAGCCCCACAGCCACCCTGGGGACACCCCTGTCACCCCCATGACACCCTCACACAGCCCTGGGGACACCCCTGTCACCCCCATGACACCCTCACACAGCCCTGGGGACACAGCTGTCACCCCATGGCCGCCCTGGGGACACCCCTGTCACACCCATGGCCACCCTGGGGACACCCCTGTCACCCCCATGACACCCTCACACAGCCCTGGGGACACGGCTGCCACCCCATGGCCACCCCGGGGACACCCCGACAGCCCTGGGGACATGGGTGTCACCCCTATGGCCAACCTGGGGACACCCCTGTCACACCCATGACACCCTCACACAGCCCTGGGGACACGGCTGTCACACCCATGGCCACCCTGGGGACACCCCTGTCACACCCATGACACCCTCACACAGCCCTGGGGACACGGCTGTCACCCCATGGCCACCCTGGGGACACCCCTGTCACACCCATGACACCCTCACACAGCCCTGGGGACACGCCTGTCACCCCATGGCCGCCCTGGGGACACCCCTGTCACCCCCATGACACCCTCACACAGCCCTGGGGACACGGCTGTCACACCCATGGCCACCCTGGGGACACCCCTGTCACCCCCATGACACCCTCACACAGCCCTGGGGACATGGGTGTCACCCCCTGGCCACCCTGGGGACCCCTGGGTGGTTTTGGGGGGGTCCCAGGGGGAGTTTTGGGGGGTCCCAGTTGGTTCTGCAGGGTCCCAGTGGGTTCTGGGGGATCCCAGTGGGTTATGGGGGGGGGGTCTCAGTGGGTCCCAGGGGGGTCCTGGTGGGTTCTGGGGGGTCCCGGTGGGTCCGGTGGGTTTTGGGGGGTCCCGGGGGGTGTCGTGGTGGGTTTGGGGGCGGTGTGGGGGTCCCGGGGGGTCCCGGTGGGTTCTGGGGGATCCCGGTGGGTTCGGGGGGGGTCCCGGTGGGTTCTGGGGGATCCCGGTGGGTTCGGGGGGGTCCCGGTGGGTTCTGGGGGATCCCGGTGGGTTCTGGGGGGGTCCCGGTGGGTTCGGGGGGATCCCGGTGGGTTCTGGGGGGTCCCGGTGGGTTCTGTGGGATCCCGGTGGGTTCTGGGGGGTCCCGGTGGTTCCCGGTGGGTCCCGGTGGGTTTTGGGGGGGGGGTCGGTGGGTTCTGTGGGATCCCAGTGGGTCCCGGTGGGTTTTGGGGGTCCCGGGGGTGTCGTGGTGGGTTTGGGGGCGGTGTGGGGGGTCCCGGGGGGTCCCGGTGGGTTCTGGTGGATTCCGGTGGGTCCCGGTGGGTTTTGGGGGTCCCGGGGGTGTCGTGGTGGGTTTGGGGGCAGTGTGGGGGTCCCGGGGGGTCCCGGTGGGTTCTGCGGGATCCCGGTGGGTTCGGGGGGGGTCCCGGTGGGTTCTGCGGGATCCCGGTGGTTTTGCGGGGTCCCGGTGGGTTCTGGGGGGGTCCCGGTGGTTTTGGGGGGTCCCGGTGGGTTCGGGGGGGTCCCGGTGGGTTCTGCGGGGGTCCCGGTGGGTTCTGCGGGGGTCCCGGTGGGTTCGGGGGGGTCCCGGTGGTTTTGGGGGGTCCCGGTGGGTCCCGGGGGGTCCCGGTGGGTTCTGGGGGATCCCGGTGGGTTCGGGGGGGTCCCGGGGGGGTCCCGGGGGTCCCGAGGGGGTCGGGGGGCGTTACCGTCGGTGGGGGAGGTGCGCAGGCGGCGGCAGAGCCCCGGGACCCCCCCCAGGTCCCGCTGCAGCCTCAGGAGCGCCTCGGAGCCGCGGAGCTCCATCAGCGCCCGCAGCTCCGGCAGCGCCAGCCCGAAACCCCCCCCGGCGTCCCCCATGGCGGCCTGGGGACAGGGGACAGCCATGGGGACACTGCTGGGGGACAGGGACAGCGTGGGGACAGGGGACAGCCATGGGGACAGGGGACAGCCATGGGGACAGGGGACAACCACGGGGACAGCCATGGGGACAGGGGACAGCCATGGGGACACTGCTGGGGACAGGGGACAGCCATGGGGACAGGGGACAGCCATGGGGACAGGGATGGGGACAGGGGACAGCCATGGGGACAGGGGACAACCATGGGGACAGCAATGGGGACAGGGGACAGCCATGGGGACAGGGGACAACCATGGGGACAGCCATGGGGACAGGGGACAGCCATGGGGACAGCCATGGGGACAGGGGACAGCCATGGGGACAGGGGACAGCAATGGGGACAGGGGACAGCCATGGGGACAGCCATGGGGACAGGGGACAACCATGGGGACAGGGGACAGCCATGGGGACACTGCTGGGGACAGGGACAGCAATGGGGACAGGGACAGCAATGGGGACAGGGGACAACCATGGGGACAGCCATGGGGACAGGGGACAGCCATGGGGACAGCCATGGGGACAGGGGACAGCCATGGGGACACTGCTGGGGACAGGGACAGCAATGGGGACAGGGGACAGCCATGGGGACACTGCTGGGGACAGGGACAGCAATGGGGACAGGGGACAGCCATGGGGACACTGCTGGGGACAGGGACAGCGTGGGGACAGGGGACAACCATGGGGACAGCAATGGGGACAGGGGACACTTCTGGGGACAGGGGACAACCATGGGGACAGCAATGGGGACAGGGGACAGCCATGGGGACACTGCTGGGGACAGGGACAGCGTGGGGGACAGGGATGAGGATGGCAATGGGGACAGGGGACAGCGACGGGGACAGAGGACAGCACTGGGAACAAGACCGGGGACATAGGAAGAGGGATGGGGACAGGCCTGGGGACACGGGGACAGCGCTGGGGACAGCGCTCAGGGTTTGGGGACAGCGCTGGGGACACGGCTGAAGGCTTGGGGACACATCAGAGCAGGGGGACACCGAGCACAGCAATGGGGACAGCAATGGGGACAGGGATGGGGACAGGGATGGGG